>APFE030668448.1:0-133743 GCA_000404065.3 Pinus taeda | reverse complement strand
ATGGGGCCTCCTTTGGTTTATGTAATAGATCTGTTTAGTGACTCCTTTGGGCCCTTGGTATATAGCTTTAAGTCGAGGAAAGGAAGGGCACTTATCTGTAGAATGATATTCTTCACAGAATGAACAAACCTCTATAGAGTTCAGTGGGCATTCATTCCTACAATGCCTCTTGGTGCATCTAGGGAAAAAAATGGCCAAAGCCCTTTGTGCTTCCTCTTGTTTTCTTTTGCTATGTAAGGTATCCATTTGCATGGTAAGAGTTCGTAGCATCTCACTCTTGCAGTCTTCCAACATGTTTCCAATTTCACCTTTAATGTATGTGTTGGAAATAATACTGAGAGGGGGGGTGAATCAGTATTATCAGATCAGATAAAACTTTTCAATTTCATACTCAGATTCATATACGCTACTTCCACGAAGTGAACCAGCGTATACACGCGACTGTGTCTAAAGCAAATAGCGTATACCCAGAGATCTTATAATTCAGTTAGCTTAATCTTCAGTGAATGCATCAGAACATTATTAAGCATATTAACAGTAAACAGGTGCAGTATAACAGAACATGACATCACACAAGAGCCACACACATGAACACCATGATATAAGGTGGAAACCCAATGTGGGTGAAAACCACCTGCTGCAATTCGTTTCTTTCTTCTTAATGAGAAACTTCTTTTACAATATACTGGTGCAGTCCTTTACCAGTATGCAGGCTACAACCTGCAGAGGGCTACAATCCTCTCTCGTTTTCCAACTACTTCTGGAAGGGAGCTACAACCCCCTCAGCTCTTGTACTAGCTGATCCATTTACTAGTACGTAGGTGCTGACCCTACAATCTTCAGGGACCACGTTTCATCAATTTTCAGACTGGATCCAAGAGTACAAAACAAACATTACTGCAATACAATCATCAACTTAAACTTGCATCATAATTCATAAAACAATCCAATACTGAATCACTGAAACCCTGTCATTAAGAACACAGAACCCAAACCAGAGACCAGAACTCTGTAACAACCACCAGAATCAGCAGCAACCTGAGATATCAAACTTTATCATGCATACGCTACTGCACTTTACCGAAACCGCGTGTATACGCACTTTCTTCAAAGGCAACCCGCGTACAGATCTAGAAATGATTACTTATGCCTCCGCTGTCAGATCCGACCTTTGCCAAACTTCCCGAATAGACAACCAGCAATACCAGATCCTCTCACTTCGTCAGACACCCAATGCTCACTCTTTTCACATCTCTTGGCCTAATGATCTTCTCCTTATATAGCCTTAGGCCTTGCTCAATACCATGGTCCAAAACCATAACAACCAATACCATCAACTTCGAAACTAGGGATCAACACGTTCGTCGAGATGCCATGGTCCAAAACCATAGGCACAACTTCCAAGGAATAACCGCCACGGACCAAAGATAGATAGGTTTTCCACATATACGCGCTTTTACTGAAGCAAACCTGCGTGTATACGCGGATTCTCTTTGATAAACCTGCGTATATATCTTTCTTGTCCTGCTGTACTGAGATCTGTCCTCTGATTAAGTTGCCATCACCTGTACCAACTTCTGAGCACCTGTACCAACCTCTGAGTGAGTTGCCATCAAGGACAACACTTGAAACATAATGCCAACAATCATGAGTCAAGAGAGTCAATATAATTTATGTTAGACCCTATTGGACAATTTGTATCAAGAAAGAACTATTATTTTTGTGTCAAATGTGTCAAAGTTGTCCTCCAAGACCAGGTCATCCTTACTAGTCAAATTCGACCTAGAGGAGGCCATTAAATCCCTTGAGAAGAGTATAAATAGAGTGAAATTTTATCTCATTATCCTACCACATCAACAAAGTTCGATCTAATCAAGAAGAGATGCAAAATACAAGAAGGAAGTTGAGAAATTTGAGGAAACCTTAACATAGGAGAGAAGATGAAATTTTGACATTTTCCATTCACACATGCAAGAGTATTAAGGTTTCTGATCTACTACAAGAGGCTCAAAGTTGCAAGACAAAATTCTAAAGTCACAGCAGGTCCGAAGTTTTGAAATTGTAGGCCAAAATCTGAGTTTGGAGTAGACTTGAAGAAGGTTGATTCTTGTTGACTAAGAGTTGACTTTTGATTTCTTTGAAGGGTTTATTTAGAGGGATGACTTGGTGTTTGGAAAAGGTCTTGGTCTAGAGGTTTGGGTCCTTGATTTATCATTTGGAGAAAATTCTATAAGAAAATAATATATTATTTCTAGGTTTTTCCTTGGCTTGGATCCTAATTCTTGTGTCCATTGAATTTACTATTTTTTCTCTTGATAATTATTTGATGAAAATATTTAATAAAAAATCATAAGAAGATAACTAAAGTTAACAAGAAATTATTAACATGAAGGAGAGTTGGTTCAAATAGTTTCCCTACTACATTCTCCAACAACTTATAGGGTCATTCCACTTGGCTGTGTAATGTCCTTGCGACCTTCCAAAGTGTAGTATTAAGCATTTTTGCTAATCTCTTTCATGATACAGTTGAAATTTATATGGATGACTTCACTCCTTATGGGGATGATTTCTAGGAAGCCCTCTCCAACTTGTGTAAAGTTCTAAAGAAGTGCATTGAAATGAAACTTTCACTAACTCTAGATAAGTGTGGTTCTTTTTTATGAATGCATGAATTATCCTAAGTCACTTCCTCTCTAAGGAAGGGATCCAAGTTCACCCTAACAAGATTTTCATTATCAAAATGGTCCTTGTCCCTCATAAAAAAGGGGATGATATGAGTTTCTTAGGACTAATAGGATACTATAGGAGATTTATTAAGGATTTTAGTAAGATGACCTCACGTTTGTTTGGATTGTTAACTAAAGATTTATATTTTTGTTGGATAGATAGGTGTCAAGAAGCACTCGAAGAGCTGAAGGAGAAATTGACCACTGCACTAGTTCTTAGGGGCCCAAATTGGGACTTTCCTTTTCACATTCACACAAATGCAATTGACAAAGTTGTAGGGGTAACCTTGGGACAAGTGGAAGGCAAGTTTTCCTATGCCATATATTTTATCAGTAAGAATATATCCAAGGTTGATCTCAACTACATAGTTACTGAAAAAGAGCTCTTATCTATTGTACACTTCTTGAACAAATTTAGACATTACATCACAGGGTACCAAATTTTTGTACATAATGATCATGCAACCATTAAATATTTAATGAAAAAAATTGATTTCAATGCTAAGATCATTAGATCGTTATTTTTGTTACAATCGTTTGACCAAACAATTGTTGACAAACCAAGAAAGGAAAATGTGGTTGCAATTTATTTATCTATACTAACATTGCCTGTAAAGAATGAAGAAATGATAGATGATAAAATTCCTGATGAGCACCTCTTCACCATTTCATTGCTATACCCTTGGTTTGCTGACATAACAAACTTCTTGGAGGCTAGGAAATTTCCTCCTAATCTATCCTACAAGGAAAAGAGAAGAATTTAAAAAAAAAGTGCCCCTTACACTTGGATTGGGGGCAACCTTTTCAAATTGGGACCAGATCATATTTTGAGGAAGTTTATAAGGGAATATGAGGTATTTGAAATCATTTTAGCATGCCATGATGGGCTTTGTGGGGCCCATTTTATTGTTAAGAGGAAAACCTTCAAAGTTTTTCCAAGCAGGATACTATTAGCCTACCTTAAAACAAGATGTTAGGAGGTACATTTCTAGATGTGATGAATGCCAAAGGATTGTAAAATCTATACCAAAGGATGAAATGCCACTATGACCTCAAGCGACACTTGAGCCATTTGAGAAGTGGTGCATGGATTTCAATGGACAATTTACCCCCCATTCGGAGAAAAGAGGTACATCATTATATACACTGATTACTTGACAAAATGGTTTGAAGTTAAGGAATTTAAAGCAACCACAAAGAAAAAGGTGTAGCGTTATTGAGGTAAAATATCTTCTATAAGTTTGGTTTCCCAAGGGAAATGGTCACTAATGAAGGTTCTCAATTCACTTCTAATTTGATTGAGGAAATCATGGAGCAGCATCACATTAGGCACATAAAATACTCTCTCTATCATCCTTAAGAAAATGGGCAGGTGGAGGTAAAAAATAAAGCTTTGGAAATAATCTTATCAAAGGTTGTCAACAACAAAAAACAAGATTTGGCAGCCAAAATTGTGGACACCACTTGCGCCTATAATACCACATGGAAAATGACCACTTGGTGCACTCCCTTTCAGATGGACTATGAAAAAAGGGAATTGTTGTCCATTAAATTTGAGTATACCAACCTAAGAATGGAAACACAATTTGACCTGACATCACCAAATCTCAGCAAGAGAGGTTGTAACAACTCAATGCTCTTGATTAACTTAGGTTATGGGATCTCATGCATACTGAGGTGGTCCAATTGCAAAGGAATATTTGGCATGATGAAAAAATAAAGGAAAGGATCTTCTAGGAGAGTGATTGGGACCTTTTGTATGACTCCAGATTCAAGTAATTCAAGGGAAAGTTGATGACAAGATGGCTAGGTGCCTACCTAGTGGAAAAGTGTTATGAAAATGGTTCTCTCAAAATCAAAACAATAGATGAGGAGAAAGTTACACTGTTAGTCAATGGCTATCGGTTGAATATTTATAAGAGACCTCTCTCAAAACAAGAGTTTTCTAATTTAATAAGTAGAGAACTGAATGTGATTAAGAGCCTCAAAGCTCCCAATCTATACAACCTATGATCAGTAGAGAAAAGAAGTAAAAATTGAAAAAAAATGGAAAAAGAGAAAAATAGGATGAAAGCTAGGGTGATAAGATCCATGAGGCAGCTGAGGCAAGCTCTTGGACTAAAAACCTCCATGAGGGAGTCCAAGTGTTTGAAAAAAGCAAGATATGATGAAATAAATAAAATATTTCTAGGTGAAAACCTCTTTTGTTTCACTTGGGGAAGCCTTATAGGTTGAAAACCTCCTTTGAGGAAGCTTACAAGTCTCAAAAGAAAAAGAAATAAAGAAGAGAAAAGGGGACCATTACATTATTTTTTAACATCTCTGCAAGGTTCCAGTGACAGCCAATGGGGGTCACCAAAAAAGGGACTAACTTCAAATTTCACCTTCCCATCCTCCAAATTATCTCCCTGAATGTACTCCATCTCTCCATTGATCTTCCCCAAGTTTTCCCCATCAAAATATGGCCTTCCTCACCAAATTTTGCCACAGTCCTAAATTGCTATAGGATTGTCCCAGAACTTCTAGATGATACTGATCGGTATGAAAAGAAGAGGAAATTTGTGTTTTTTCCGACTTAGAAACAAGGGAGGGGCCCCACAATAACCTTATCATCCACTAAGCACATCAAATCACCTCTTCTCCACCTCCATTCCCATCTCTATCCATCAGAAACATTTTGTTTCACCCCTTCATTCACCTTTCCTATCACAAAAAAACTCTCCAACACCCATCCTTAAATTTTGTATCAATTATCAAAATTTTCTAAAGTGATACTTGGAGGAATTAGAGGTCCTAGTAGGGTTTGTGTGATTGACACAAGAAGACACACAATAATGTAGCAGTCTGCACATGGCCTACACGACCACAGCTAGAGAACTAAATCCCAAACTCAATCACCACAAAGCATTCAAGGAATACAACCTTGATCTTGAGCAGCTATAGGATCCTCTTCAAGCTTCTACAAGATCCTTGTTCACCTGAAAATGAGTAGCATCCCATCTATAATGGCACCCTCATCCTGAAGGACCTGCATTATCAAGCTTTAATAAAAAAAGAACATTAAAAAAAAAATTCTCAAACAAATGCATGGAGCAAGGAAGACAAAGAGATGACATCTAAGAAGACATTCAAAGCAACCTCACCCATATCCAGAAATTCCATGTAAGCATCAAGTGATCAACACATCAGTGAGCAACACTAGCTAGGCATAGGTATGGAAATTTCCTAACTTCTCCCCTTGAGTGCATCATAGTTTAAAAACTATTGTTAGTGCATAAGAGACGAGTCTTTGTAGTCTAGAATTGGTTTAGCGGTCTCGAACAAGGTCAACTGATTACATAATCTCCCAGAAGTTCTCCACTGAAAACTGCTCATAAATGGTCAAAATTGGACCATACTGAAAGCTCAATGCAGAGGGTGTGATGCATATCGCCTTCCCAATGTACAAGGTGCGATGCATACTGATTTTATCCTCTATAGGGTGCGATGATCGGGAATGGACAAATGGCAGGGACAAAAATGCGAGGTGGAAGATAATGGAATCTTCTAGAAGCTTCCCCTCTGACACTTGCCTCTCTATTTTCGACCAAGGATGAGTAAGAGATCATCATTCTCCAAGTGGAAGTAGGAAACTATCAGAGAGAGGGACCTAATCAAAGATCCCAGAAGATGACTCACCTCTCTGTAATCATCTATATATGGATCCCTCATCATAGAGATCCAGAGGCTGGAATTTTATATCTTATAGAGAAGTGCTGTTGGTTTTCTAGTGTACATTCATAGTGTTGGGTGATCTAAGCTTTGCTTGAGGTGAAGAAGGGATTCCTAGCTGGAGGATAATGTTGGGTCAGAGCACATGGTTGTAACCCTCTTGCTACTTTTCATCTTAATAAAGCTATTCTTGTTTCATTCCATATTCTTGTTTACTTGTTTATATATGCATGTATATGGTTAATACACGTCTGATCCTATATTATTTATGAATTTAGATCCTTGTTTCTTGGATAGTAGTATGTTGTTGTGATTCCACAGGTTCTTTTGAAGCTAGGCAGACAAAGAAGAAGCGGTGAAGCTCTATCAAGAAGGAGAAGAAATCAAACGCAAGACTCAGTTGGTCTTCTTGGTTCTCCTCTCGTCTATTTTCATAAAAGGAAACAACAGTAGACTTTGATTGTTTGTTTCTAAGATAGCCACCCATTTTAGTGGGAATAGCAACATCTGAGTGGACACTATTACCGGATAACAAATATCCTTCCAGATCTTAGTTGAACATCATTAAAATATAGAGGAGTAATCATGTAAGTTGGAAATTGTTGTCCTTCTACCATGTAAGCATTCTGAGGGTTTTTATTGTTGGGGTTTGGTAATGGTTGGGTAGGTAGCTGATTTGGTTTGTGCTGAAATGGCAGTAAGAGTTGAGGATTTTGGTTTTATTGTGGAGGTTGTTGTGGAAATGGCAATGAAAGTTTAGGATTCTAATTTTGAATTTGTGGCTGTTGATTTTGTTGTTGAATGTGTGGGGGAGGATAATTCTCATATGATGGAGGATAATATTGAGAAAATCTCCCATAAGGATTTTGTACTTCTTGTGCCCACAGTTGAGACTGAGATTGAGGTTGAGACCAAGGTTGCTGGAAAGAATTCCAGTTTGGTGGGGGTTGAAGATACATTTGATTGTTAAATCCATGATTTTGTGGCCCGTGCCAAGGTCTTCTAGCAACAAAACAAAGAGGTTATCCAAAATTTGGGACTCTTTCCTCTTGAAAAACAACCTTAAGACATGGGATTGAAGGACAACCCTCGGTCTCATGGCTTTCTGAGAAAATCATACAAGTTCTTACAATTTTTGCATCTAAAGGGCATTCCCTTAGAGCATGTTTTCTTTGCATTTTGGACAAAAAATTGCTAAAGCATCAGCCTCGGTTTTCTTCGTGTTTTGTATTTTAAGGGTGTCTAATTTCTCACAAAGTCTCCCTAGAATGTTAGTTTTAAATTCATCAAGCATATTACCAATTTCTGCCCTACTTACAAATCCTGTTGTAGATTTGTTTACTCTAACAAGAGAAGGATCTCTTGGCCCTTTCCCTGTTTTAGATTTCCCTCTTGAGAGATGAACACATAATTCTCCTATATCATTTAATGGAAGTTGAGAGATATCTCCCTTCCCATCATGTTAAGGATATCCATCCACTCATCTCTAATGGCCTTTAATAAAAGAGCTTTCAAGGTTTCTTCATCTAAATTGTTCTTCTTTTCGCTTTTCAAATTATAGTCAAATATCTCAATCAAATCTTCTAATTTTTCATCCTCTCTTTGTATCCTTTTGAACACTTCATCTTTGTGATTGGTAGGCATGCAATAATCCTACCTATCCAAAAACGTTTTTTTTCATGTCATTCCATGTTCTAATGAACTGAGTGACTAACCCCATGAACCATTTCAAAGCAGCTCCTTTCATTGTTGAAGGAAACAATTTAAGTTTTTGAGAGTCTTCTAGATAATCATAAGTTCTACACAAGACTTCAAATTCAAATAAAAATGTTTCAGGATCCTTTTCAACCCATAAAAGTTTGGGAGGACAGAGGGTGAGATATTTTTCATTGTGGCATTTGTTTCCTCATCCACTTTAGGGAATCCAAAAGAATTAAGTATTTCCCTATTTCCTTTGCCTCCTCCATTATTTCCTCTACCTTCTCCATTATTTCCTCTACCTCTCCCTCTACCCCCTCCTCCAAACAGTGAGAATTCTCCATCTTGTTCTTCTTCTGCCATTATAGTTTCTTCAAAGTCAGTATAGGGTTCAACCTACAAGGTTACTTCCTCCTCCTCTGGTTCTTCTATTAATGGAATATGGGATAGAGGTTCTACTTCTTCTTCCTCGCCAGGTATTCATAATTCTTCAACTACAATGTGCTCTCCTGTGAAGGTAAAAAAGGCTATTCTTGATGTTGGAGATTCAAAAAAAAATTCCCCAAGGACTGACTTGGTAGATGAAGTAGGAGATCCTTTTGATTGGATTTATTCCCCTAGAATTCTAGGAGTCCTATGACCAGGAGTATGAGTTTGGGATGGAGGTGTGTATTTTCTTGTTCTTGGTGGAGTAGGGGGCATTGTAGGAATTGAACTTCTGCCCCTAGCTATAAATCTACCCCTAGAGTCTCTTTCTTTATGCATGTCATTTTTTTTTAATGTAAGAGATAAGGCTACCTATTTACACTTCCCTAGCAACGACGCCAAAATGTTTGGTCAATTTAGTGTCCTAAATTTCTCTACATAAATTATCAATCCGGGTATCATAAACTGATAAAGTGTAGTGCACTGTTTGTGCTAGATAACTCTTATTACTTCGTTATTTTTGTGTTTTATGTTGTTTTGGGGGGTTTTTTGGTCTTGGAATCTACTCTAAATTATGAATATTTTTAATAAGAAAATGATGGAAATTGCATTATAAACATTGTTAGTAGGAAAATGATTATAAACACTGTGAATGGAAATAATGAATTTACAGTTAACAAGAAGAAGAAAAATAAAATGAAATGAAACCTTCTTCAGTGTAAGGGCCCTATACAACTGATTAGGCTATGCTTGCTCAATAAAATCGAAGAAAACTCCTTCAGATTTCCATAAAACATGCGGTCTTCATATTAAAAATAGGAACACAAAATGCCCAGAAATTACAAAGTTTAAAACTTCGATTTCACAATAAAACTATTACTATCACTACTAACTTCTTTGGTCCTTTACACAGGTATTTATAAGAAAAACCATATAACTGTTTTTGGAGAAAAACATGCTACAATAAAACACGTAGAAGACAGATATGCGGAATTTCTCTCTCGGCTGCTAGAGACATAAATCCAAGACATGGTGGCTGTTGGATTTGGTTGTGCAAGTGGTTGTTGGAGTCCATAGGTAAAGGTAGTTGTTCTGGATGACAATTCCTATCACTGTGAAACGTGTTAAATAACCATGAAACAAAGTCCTATTACCTTCAGTCTCTCTGCGTTTGACTTATCCATTGACCGTAGTCTTATTCCATCTTCTTTGTCAACCTAGGCTAAATGAATAGGATAGGGTCCATGTCATGATGATTTCCAAGCTGCCCATGTAGCTAGTTTCTCCCTCTGACACCTAGAACCTATTAGAGCATGAAGGTAGCTGCGGAACAACCGATTAGCTACAAAATAGGTTGCGTTCCATAGCTAATATACAAAAATCTATTCAAACAAAAAAACATAAAAGCATAACATGTAAATCACTAAATGTCCTCCTCAAGAAATTATATACTGGTCATTGGTGTGAGAATGCATCTTTCTTATGGAAAAACAATGAAAAGGAATGAGAAGAGTTGCTAGGGAAAGATTAATTTTAAGGCTCAACAATCCAATGGATCAGCATATCGGTGATAGGGATCGACACGCTCAGCCACAAGCATTCATCATGCACCAGGAACAATATCTACTTAATGATAATATGGTTAGTATTAGATTAATGGTAGTGGGGCACCCACAACAGGTTTAGCGACCCCACCTCGGTCACTCCGCTAATCCATTCCATAGGTTCCAATGCGGTGACACTAGATTCTTTGTAGAAGACCCTCTTCATGTATATGTCTATAGCAAGGTCAAGGAATCGCTCATGGTCTGCCAAATCCCAATCCTCTAGCTTCAAATGTGGGATTCGTGTTAAGCGCAGACCTTTAAAGGTTAGGTTCTCTGGTAGCAGGGGTGTGTTAAGGAGGAATTGTCCTGCATCTGGGTCAATAGGGACCTTCAAATTTCCCTTGCACAGAGGGATATACTCTAGAATATTAGATATACGACCCACCCACTCGGTGTCTATATCTTTTGTACCCTCCTTAGCCTCCAGATCCACCACTTTCCCCTTCTCTTTTGCACTCAGATTTTCCTTCCTCCAGGCATGTGTTGCAGCATGCTTTCTCAGTGACTCATGCACCAGCACCCGCTTCTTTTGCTTATCTTTCTCTGGTTTGGGGACCTCCCTCACTAGCGTAGGCTTCGGCCTAGGTGACGTCGGCATTGCAGCTAGAACCTCCATGCTCATTACCTCTAAGGTAGCTTCCTCGGAGGTGATAATTCCTCCAGTGCTAGCGGTTTCAGTGGCACCTGGTTCTAACATGATGTCAGTAATGATTTTTTTATCTAACTCACGCAACTTATTGAATACAGGGATTGTGATTAAAGCTTCGAAATACTCATGATTCATGTGCACCAAACAACACAACACAAAAATTCTAAAGATGAAAATTGTTTTCCGTTGGACACCCACACGTAATTTATAGGCGAATTTGAATTCAAATTCAACCGTTACCCCTAAAATTCGTCCATAAATGTTGAATTGGTGACATATTTTCCAACATTTCATTCTTAAATTCATCTTTAAATTCCTTAATTGTCTGCCCCCTGCTCCTCTTAATCGTCTTCTAGCAATAAAATCATGAAGAGTGATGGTAACATCTACTTTCTAGTTGTGCTCTGCACTTTCTCCCCCTATAACACAACTTCCTTCGTGCTTCTTATGGTAATGTGACACCATCTTGTTTCGCGCAGCTCACGTTCATGTAGTTCTACAAACCGGGCATTGTAGTTTATAGTCTCGCGCCTCCTTGTAGCTGCTTGGAGCGCTAAGACTGTGCTACCGTCATGTACTCATTGGGCCAAATCCCCATTCTATGGCTTCAAATGGCTTCCATTTACCTTCCCCGAAAATGGATCTCCATTCAACTTCGCGAGCTGAGCTGCTCCACCATCTATAATCTCATTGATAACATATGGCCCCAACTAGTGCATCTGAAATTTTCCTGGAAAACTATGAAACTTACTATCATATAATAAAATGAAATCATTTACCTTGAAGGTGCGCAATTTGATGTGTCGATCGTGCCAAGGTTTTTCATGTCACTTCTGAACCTGATAATGGAATCGAGCTAAAAACTATCTTCCTCAAGCTCTGTTAGATGTACGAGCCTTTATTCTAAGGCTCCGTAGTCCACCATTCCTGTGAAAGCTACTATGCATAGACTAGGCACAATGTATTCCATAGGAATTATAGCTTCTACACCATAGACCAACCTAAAAGTTGTCTGGCCCATAAGCTTCTTATAGGTAGTTTTGTAAGCCCATAGCACTGCTTGTATGCGCATGTCAAATCATTTCGTTTTACATTGCAAACCTTCGTCAGTGAATTCTCCAATATCTTATCAAAAGCCTCAACCGTTCCAATGGCTTGAGGATGGTATGGCATACTCTTCTGATGGTAAACCTGGAATTCCCATGATAGTGCACTGATCATTTCATTGATAAAATGCGTACCATGGTCACTCATCAAAACCTTCAGGAAAACAAACCTCATTAACACATAGTCGAATAGAAATTCCACTATTGTTGCCCCAGTACAGTACTTCACAAGTTTTGCCTCCACCCATCTGGTCAAATATTTGGTCGCGGTGATGATATATCGTGCGCCCGTCTTCTTGCCTGGAGATTGAATTGACCCTAAAAAATTAATTGACCATTTCTCAAATGGCTGCAATGTCACCTATGGATTCAAAGGCAACTCGATCCTCCATGATGGCCTACCCATCCTATGACATGCATCGCACGCCCTACAATGTGCTTTGGAATCCTTATGTAGCATCGACCACCACAACCCAACACGCAAAATCTTCTGCGTTGTTTCTTTCCTACATAATGTCCTCCCGCATCTCCTCCATGAGCTTCAAGGAGGATACTATGTCTTTCAATGTTGGTGTGGTGTAGGCAAATTCTCGATGTCGACACAGACAATTCCTCTAGCCCGAGAGACAGGGCCTAGCCACAAACAAACAATCTAGTGAAAAATTCCTTAGGCTAGAATCAAATAAGAGAGCCTACCTCTTAGAATTCTATTCTGCTTGGTGATGGTCTTGCTTCCTTACTCCAGCCAACTTTCGTTTCCTTCCTTCGAATACCTGGAACAAGAAAACAAACAACAACAACAAACATGATAGCATGCAAATTTGATTCATCCTACTTAAAAGGTCAAGTAATCTTAAGCCATCAAATGTAAAATAACACTTAATGTAGGAAATCAATCAATATTTGTATTCATATAAGTTTAGAAAGAGATTACAACCAAAACCTTGATGTTGCAGGTCTCCTCGAATGTATTCGGGTTCCCATACCTCTGTTAACATCTCATGGATAGCCCCAACAATTGAAGTTTTAAGGCTTCTTTCCTTTAGTTCCAAACCAAACCAAACACACTATTCTCCCTCCACAAACATAAACTAGAAAGCTACAAGTTAAAGATATCTTGCTGGTTATTCTGGTTATTCAAGCTCCAAAAAGACTAATACTAGATTAGCTTGGAAAGGGAGGAGGTTATATAGCTTTGATGGAGGGGATATGGTTCCTCTTATGATGGAATAGGGCTTATCTCTTTCATTTGTTCCATCTTAATAGGGGAAACGAGCCCAAACAAACTTCCTTAGCTCCATCCATCCCAACCATTTACCAGACTTGCATTACGAAGCTTCTAAACCTGGAAGCTTTGACCCCATATTTAAAAAACTTGCCAAAAGAGGATCAGCACGACTGGGAAAGTCTCATTTGCAACATACGACGTTAGGTCGAGTTTTAGACTCTGCAAATTGGCACAAGGAGGAAATGGGTCATTAGCACCGGTCTTGTAAACTGGGGTAAAAGGAAGATCCTTGGGAAATGATGCAAAAGGGAGATGTTCTACTCATGAAGAGAGAAATAATGGGAATTTCTTCATGATGGGAAAGCATGTAGGGTTCACTGTAGATGTCCTCTAGGATTAAGTAATGGGAAGTACAGGGACAATGACAAAATTTTGTGTAACAAATGCGCCCTAAAGTGTGAAGGTCGAACTAGAGTCAGGGGTGAAATGCTTTACAAGTAGTTGCAGGGAACCAGAGTTTGTCATTAGAAAATTGGAAAGCAAGCATAGATACATATACATCACTAAAACTCTAACAAATTATACATGAATGGTGGTATGGATGCATCCATCCATAGAGAGATCATGTAAATGGATCCAAGGCATGGGTAGAGCCATCCAATAAAGAGGATCATATCAAAACCCAAGTATGGTTTCGGCCAGCCAATAATGAGAAGGATCACATATAACAACTCATGCTATGGTCACAACCATCCATCTAAGAGAGGCATGTATATCAGCATGATCACGTCACATCGCCTTGCAACCTGGAATTTTGTAATCTAAGACCAAGGTCTTGCACTCCAACATGAGCCGATCAAGGTACGAATTATAACATGTGAATAGGTGTGTTGAAGTTGAACATGCGACCATTAAAAAGCATGACAGAAACCACCAATAATGGAAATGGCTCTCAAGGTACCATTAGCAAAATCCACAAAATGTGAATAAAGGGAGTAAAGTCGAACACCCGTGAAATCACCCGATCGAAAGCTAATGATGTGAACTTGTTGTCAAGTGCAAAGAACTTACTATTATGGCATGCAAGCTCGAAGGTACTGGGAAGGAGTCCCTCGGCCAACATCCCAGATAATGAGCTGAAGTCGACAGGAAGTGACCATGTCGAAGGAGTTCCATGATGTGTCCCACATCATCGACACGAGACAAAGGGATGAAATGATAACTGATGATACAAAGAATCAAGAATGAGTGTATATGCAGAAGGACAACTCTTGAACATATCGGTGACATGACTTTGGAGTTTGGAAGCTTTTGGATCCATAGGATCAGAGGTCATGATGACGTGGTAGAGACAAATGGAAGGAAAACATGAACGACCCAACCCAGGAAAGTCAATGATGAAGTGAGCATATCCCAACGCGACACGAAGCAGAAAGTGTCATGTTCAAGAGTGAGTTGCCAACACAACTAATATAATTTCCCCTTTCCCCCACCATTTCTGGCAGGTACCCCTATTATTTTTTATGCAAGCTTGAAGGGGATAGCATGTGCTTGCACTGTAACTCCATCCCTCAGATGAATCCAACCTAGTAAGATTAATTAGCCCTAGGAAGGAGAAGCTCATGTCTGTCATGGTGACGAATCCGATGTCGTTGAATTTTTTAACGAGTTTGACAAAGGTGTAACTCAGTATCTTTTTCATATTTAGAGACTTTGAGAAAGACACGGAAACTAAAATGCCAAAAGGTCCCTTTTCATACATTTGTCTCTCTCGATCCTGAAAAGGTAGAAAAAAATACTTGAGAGAACCTCTTGACCATGTCAGCCAAGGAGTACCATTTTCGTAAATAGTTTATCCCAACTTGAAAATGGGATAAATGTATACTAGGAAAATGACATTTCGAAACCATTTACGAGGTCAAAATGACAAGAAATCGGCAATCTTTTCTTGTTTTTAGAGTCGAAAAAGGGCTTAAAGGAGACTCGCCATTTTTATTTTCTTTAATGAGTCTAAAAGAGAAAAATACTCGACAACCTTTTCATGTTTTATGATTCAAAAAAGAGCTTAAAGATGACTTGTCCTAGAGGAACAAGTAGTATAAAGGGTAGAAACCGGTTTGGAAAATGATTGGAACTTATCAAAACATGTAATGGTCAAGATGTTGGTTAAAAAAACCACTCATCACTGCGGTTCCTCAGAAAAGGAAAAACAACCAAGTGAAACAATATGATTAGCCAAAGAGATGGTGGCGACAGAATGAAACAACCAAGGGTCATCTAGAAGAAATTAGCTGATAAAAATGACAATCACAAGATGTAAATAGGGAATGGGTTCATTTTTACAAAATATTGAACCATGGGGAACTTTGCTTGAATTTTGTTTCATGTTTAGACAAGCTCGAAATGAAAAACTATGCTTGTGATAAGTTTACATGCCCCCAACATAATGACTCAATTTGAGGTACATGCCCCCCAAGCTTCATGTCACTACCCTAGGTGGATGGAATGAAGGTTCACTTTTGAGATCGAGGAAAGATTCGACTGTGATTTTATGAGATCTTAATCAAGGACCTGATCTGGAAAAGTGAGTTGTTTCCTTTTTTAATGAGCTTGACACAAGAAAAGAACCATTCTCATGACACTTATTTCATTTTTTAACGAGGTTGACATAAAAAAAGAACTATATTCATGGTCCGTGTTTCATTTTTTAAAGAGGTTGACATAGTAAAAGATCTATCCTCAAACTCCTTGATTCATTTTTTAATGAGCTTGACACAAGACAAGGAACTATGCTCACACCCTTTTGTCATTTTTTAAGGATCTTGACATAAGACAAGGAACTATGCTCACACCCCTTCTGTCATTTTTTAAGGAGCTTAACACAAGACAAGGAACTATGCTCCATATCCCTTTTTTCATTTTTTAATGAGCTTGAAACAAGACAAGGAACTATGCTCCATATCCCTTATTCATGGACCATATGATAACATGGCTTCCAAGTGGTCCTCACTAGACGGGAGAACTATGCTCCCAATGACAAACTAGATTCCAATGCCACCGATACATAACGTACTATGCCATCTATGTGACCATCAGCAGATGTGGAAACGGAATGGGTAGCTACATAATTTACCTATGGCGGGGAAGTTATTGCTTGCAAAAAAGAACCAATAGGGGATGATGGTTGTGTAGGAGGCACTTGGTGACCAATGAATGACAATTGATTAATGGTCACTATTCTCCCTTTGTGTGGAAAGCAAACCACAAGAAAAATTGAAGAAACAAGAGCTCCGATGAAATAAACATAGTCATGTCCATAGAAAAGATTGAAATCTAAGGGAAATTGGACTACCATCACATCTATATAGATGGTATTTCATCCCAAAGTAATAGGTAATTTTGGAAGGATCCCTAAGGGTTGATTGGTTCCTCCGTTGAAAGCCAACAAATTCTGGTTGACATGCACAAGCTATGGGGAACCCAAAGTTTTCCAAGTACTAGAAGAGATGATGCTAATAGATGCACCTTCATCGAATATAGTTCCATGTACTACCACATTATAGGCGTGTATTATGATATGTAAAGGCATATAATATGGAAGGTGGAAAGCAATCAATTTACTCCAATAAAAAGAAACGGCATAACTACTTGGTGGGGGTATCATATGATTCCCCAAATGATCTGCAGCAATAGGAGAAGGTCTCCTAAACAACTGGGATGGGAGGGCCACTCTTCGACTCATGAGAATCTGACAAGATGAGAAGAACATGAGTAATATGATCACTACTCTCTTCTGGAATAGAGTGAAAAACTGAAGGTGAAGCAAAGTTGACACTATTTTTAACCAATGGTTGGTAGGGAAGAGATACAAGAGAGCAATGCTTAGGAAGAGAAGGATGGGAAAGAGATGAATCCAAGTAAATCTCTTTACCAACTAGGATAGGGTTATAAGAAAGCCTTTGATAACCAACAGGAAATTAGGGTTGAGGAATGGTAAGGGTTTCTAAAATTTTGGAAGCTCCATCCATAAGAGGACAAAGGTGAAGAAGATACTTCCCTTCACATAACCTACAAGAGAATCTAATATTTCCCTTCTTATTACCATCATTGGCTGAAGGTGTAGCATCGAAATGATCTTTAGAGGTCGATGGGGATGGTCGATCCAGATCTTGAGACCATACCTCTAAGACTCTGGGAATGCCAGGACAGTCTCGAAGGAGATGATCACACTTACACAGCCTGCAAGGGAATTTCACCTTCTGCAAAGGCTTAGAATGTTTGTCGATGGGAAGTTCATTTTGAGAAATAGTTTCACAGTTGGCCTCTCACTTATATGAATTCTTCTTCTTCGTCTTCTTCTTATTATTCTTCTTAGCCCCCTAGTTTCTGGATTTCAAACTTTCACCAAGCGAACTAGAAGAGAAAGGTGAAGAAATAGGGGAAGAAGGTGAGAGGTCAACCTTAGAATCAACGTGATGTGGTTCAAATGAAGGATATGATTGGATAGGATTTGGGACACTTTGGACCTCCGAGGTCCAAAATAATGAGATAGGTAAATCAATGGTTAACCTAGGGAGGGACAAGGTTACGATATAAGGAGTACCAGCATTTCCAAAAGAAGGAAAAGTACCAGAATTCTCATCTGAAGGGAATCCTTGACTAGTAGACTTTGGAAATGTCGCTATTGGAAACAACTGTAAAGAATCACTAAGGGAGATAACTTTAACTAGGAATATTTCATGGGTAGCTAAATTTAAGACGATAAAGCAAAACTTTTCCTTTTCATATTTTGAGTCGAGAAAAGGGAGAAAGGTGACTCTAGTCACTTTCAGAGTTAACAAGATTTAAATGAAAAGTGCTCGGTGATATTTTAAATTTAGGGAGTCGAAAATATTAAAATGACTGCTCAAGATAATCTAAGTAAAAAGGATTACCAGGTAACCGTGAGCTGCAGAATACCTCCCGGCAAACCAAGAATTACGGGTAGGCAATCTCCCTGAATGGTGTGTTTGGTGTATCATGTTTACAAGGTTGTAGACTCAGTTTCCTATGGATAAAGGATTTCAAACCTAGTGGTTTATCACTTTATATACGCAACAGTATGGGGAGCACAAGTTCGTACTAGCATTTTCTAGTGCCGAAGTGAACGACAGCTGCTAGGTTTAAAGATGACGGAACACATCTCTAGCCTAGGCCTTCTAAATGTGAGTGTTAAGTTTCAAATGAGCCTTAGGTTATGTTTCAAATATAGGTCTTGTGATCAAAGCTACGAAATACTCATGATTCATGCGCACCAAACAACACAACACAAAAATTATAAGGATGAAAAGTGTTTTCCGTTGGACACTGATGCGTAATTTATAGGTGATTTTGAATTCAAATTCAACCATTCCCCCCAAACTCCATCCATAAATGATGAATTGGCAGCAGATTTTCCAAGATTTCATTCTTAAATTCAACTTTAAATTCCTTAATTGCCACCCCTCCACTCATCTTAACAATCTTCTGGCAGTCAAATCATTAACAATGACTGTAACGACTATTTCTAGCTGTGTTCCATGATTTCTCCCCCTATAGCGCAACTCCCTTCACGCTTCTTCTGGTAATGTGACACCATCCTATTTCGCGCAGCTCCCCTTCATGTAGTTCTACAAACCAGGCATTGTATTTATAGTCTCTTGCCTCCTTGCGGTTGCTTGGAGTGCTAAGACTGTGCTATCGTCATGTATTCATTAGGCCGGATCCCCATTCTATGGCTTCAAATGGATTCCATTTACCTTCCCCAGAAATGGATCTTCATTCAACTTCGTGAGCTGAATTGCTCCACCATATGTAATCTCATTGATAACATATGGCCCCAGCCAGTGCATCTGAAATTTTCCTCGAAAACTATCAAACTTAATCTCATATAATAAAACTAAATCATTTACCTTGAAGGTGCGCAATTTGATGTGTCAATTTTGCCAAGATTTTTCACGTCCCTTCTGAACCTGCTGATGGAATCCAGCCAAAAACCTAACTTCCTCAAGCTCTGTTAGCTGCACAAGCCTTTATTCTAAACCTCTGCAGTCTTCCATTCCTGTAAAATCTACTATGCATAGACTAGGCACAATGTATTCCATAGGCATTATAGCTTCTACACCATAGACCAACCTAAAAGGTGTATGGCCCATAAGCTTCTTACACGTAGTTCTGTAAGCCCATAGCACTGCTCATATGTGCACGTCAAATCATTTGTTGTCCATTGCAAACCTTCGTCAGCGTATTCTCCAATATCTTATTAAAAGCCTCAACTATTCCAATGGCCTCAGGATGGTATGGCATACTCTTCTGATGGTAAACTTGGAACTCCACTGTTAGTGCGTTTATTGTTTCATTGAGAAAATGCATATCGTGGTCACTCATCAAAACCTTCAAGAAAAAAACCTCATTAACACATAATCGAATATGAATTCCATTTTTGTTGCCCCAGTATAGTCCTTCACAAGTTGTTCCTCCACCCATCTGGTCAAATATTTGTTCGCGGTGATGATATACCATGCGCCCATCTTCTTGCCTAGAGGTTGAATCGACCCTAAAAAATCAATTGACCTTTTCTCAAAAGGTTGCAATGTCACATGTGGATTCAAAGGTAGCTCGATCCTCCACGATGGCCTACCCATCCTATGACATGCATCGCATGCCCTACAATATGCTTTGGAACCCTTATGCAGTGTCGACCACCACAACCCAGCACGCAAAATATTCTTCATTGTTTCTTTCCCTGCATAACGTCCTCCCGCAACTCCTCCATGAGCTTTAGCGATGATACTATGTCTTTCAAAGTCAGTGTGGTGTAGGTAAATTCTCGATGTGGACAAAGACAATTCCTCTAGCCCGAGAGAGCTGATCTAGCCACAAACAAACAATCTAGTGAAAACTTCCTTAGGCTAGAATCAAATAAGAGGGCCTACCTCTTAGAACACTATTCCTCTTGGTGATGATCTTGCTTCCTTACTCCAGCCACCTTTCATTTCCTTCCTTCGAATACCTGGAACAAGCAAACAAACAACAACAACAACAAACAAGATAGCATACAAATTGAATTCAGCCTACTTAAAACATCAGGTAATCTTATGCCATCAAATGTAAGATAACACTTAATGTAGGAAATCAATCAATAGTTGTATTCATATAAGTTCAGAAAGAGATTACAACCAAAACCTTGATGTTGCAGGTCTCCTCCAACATATCAAGGTTCCCACACCTCTACTAACATCTGATGGATATCCCCAACAATGGAAGTTTTAAGGCTTATTCCCTTTATTTCCAAACCAAACCAAACACACTATTCTCCCTCCACAAACATAAACTAGAAAGCTACAAGTTATAGATATCGTGTTGGTTATTGAAGCTCCAAAAAGACTAAGACTAGATTAGCTTGGAAAAGGAGGAGGTTATATAGCTTTGATGGAGGGGATATGGTTCCTCTTATGATGGGAGAGGGCTTATCTCTTTCATTTGTTCCATCTTAATAGTGGAAAAGAGCCCAAACAGACTTCCTCAGCTCCATCCAGCCCAAGCATTTACTAGACTTGCGTTACGAAGCTTCTAGACTTGGAAGCTTCGACTCCATATTTAAAAAAATTGCCAAAATAGGATCAACGTGATTGAGAAAAGTCTCATTTGCACCGTACGACACTAGGTCGAGTTTTAGACTCTACAAATCGGTGCGAGGAGGAAATGGGTCATTAGCACTAGTCTTGTAAACTCGGGTAAAAGGAAGATCCTTGGGAAATGATGCAAAAGGGAGATGTTCTGCTCATGAAGAGGGACATAATGGGAATTTCTTCATGATGGGAAAGCATTGAGGGTTCACTGTATAGGTCCTCTAGGATTGAGGAATGGGGAGTACAGGGGCAGTGACAAAATGTTGTGTAAAAAATGCCCCCTAATGCGTGAAGGCCGAACTAGAGTCAAGGGTGAAATGCTTTACAAGTAGATGCAGGGAACCTGAGTCTGCCATCAAAAAATCGGCAAGCAAGCATAGATACATATACATCACTGAAACTCTAACAAATTATACATGAATTGTTTTATGGATGCATCCATCCATAAAAAGATCATGTAAATGGATCCAAGGCATGGGCACAACCATCCAATAAAGAGGATCATATCAAAACCCAAGTATGGTTGTGGCCACCCAATAATGAGAAGGATCACATATAACAACTCATGGTATGGTCGGAGCCATCCATCTGAGAGAGGCATGTATATCAACGTGATCATTTCACATTTCCTTTCAACCTGGACTTTTGTAATCTAAGTCCAGTGTCTTGTGCTCCAACATGACCCGATCAAGGTATGAATTCTAACATGTGAATAAATGTGTTGAAGTCGAACATGCTATAAATTCGCCTGATTACCGGTCAATGATGTGGACCATTAACAAGCGTGGGAGAAACCACCAATAATGACAATTGCTCTCAAGGTACCCGCAGAAAAATGCACAAAATCTGAATAAAGGGACTGAAGTTGAACACCCGTGAAATCACCCGAGAAAGCCAATGGTGTGAACTTGTTGTCGAGTGCAAATAACTTTCCATTAGGGCATGCAAGCTCTAAGGTATTGGAAAGGAGTCCCTCGGCAAACTTCCCAGGTAATGAGCTGAAGTCAATAGGAAGTGACTATGTCGAAGGAGGGCCATGATGTATCCCACATCATCGACACGAGACAAAGGGATGAAATGATAATGGATGATACAGAGAATCAGGAATGAGTGTATCTGCAGAAGGACAACTCTTGAACATATCGGCGACATGACTCTGGAGTTTGGAAGCTTTTGGATCCATAAGATCAGAGGTCATGATGACGTGGCAAAGATCAAATGCAATGAAAAAATGAACGTCCCAACCCAGAAAAGTCAATGATGAAGTGAGGATATCCCAACCCGACACAAAGAAGAAAGTGCCATGTTCAAGAGTGAGCTGCCGACACAACTGATAGAATTTCCCCTTTTCCCCCACCATTTCTAGCAGGTACACCTATTATTTCTTATCGCAATCTTGAAGGGGATAGCATGTGCTTGCACTGTAAGTCCATCCCTTAGATGAACCCAACCTAGTAAGACTAATGAGCCCTAGGAAGGAGAAGCTCATGTCTGTCATGGTGACGAATCCGATGTCGTTGAATTTTTTAACGAGTTTGACAAAGGTGTAACTCAGTATCTTTTTCATATTTAGAGACTTTGAGAAGGACACATAAAATAAAACTCCAAAAGGTCCCTTTTCGTACATTTGTCTATCTCAATCCCAAAAAGGTAGAAAAAAATACTTGAGATAACCTCTTGACCATGTCAGCCAAGGAGTACCGTTTTCATAAATAGTTTATCCCAACCCAAAAAAGGGTAAATGTATACTAGGTAAACGGCATTTTCAAACCATTTACGAGGTCAAAATGACAAGAACTTGACAATATTTTCTTTTTTTAGAGTCAGAAAAAGGCTTAAAGGAGACTCCCTATTTTTATTTTCTTTAACGACTCTAATAGGGAAAAATACTCAGCAACCTTTTCATGTTTTATGAGTCAAAAAAGAGCTTAAAGGTGACCTTTCATAGAGGAATGAGTGGTATAAAGGGTAGAAACTGGTTACTGCAATGATTGTAGCTTATCAAAAGATGTAATGGTTAAGAGGTTGGTTAACAAAACAACTCATCGTTTCGGTTCCTCAGGAAAGGAAAAACAACCAAGTGAAACAATATGATCAGCCAAAGAGATGGTGGTGACAAAATGAAACAACCAAGGCTCATCTAGCAAAAATTAGCTGATAAAAATGACAATCACGAGATGTAAATCGGGCATTGGTTCATTTTTACACAAGCTTGAACCATGGGGAACTCTGCTTGAATTTGGTTTCATGTTTACACAAGCTCTAAACGAAAAACTATGCATGTGATAAGTTTACATGCCCCCAAAATAATGACTCAATTCGAGGTACATGCCCCCCAAGCTTCATGTCATTACCTTAGGTGGATGGAATGAAGGTTCACTTTTGAGATCCAGGAAAGATTCGACTATGATTTTATGAGATCTTAATCAAAGACTCGAATTGGAAAAGGGAGTTGTTTCATTTTTTAATGAGCTTGACACAGGAAAAGAATCATTCTCATGACACTTATTTCATTTTTTAACAAGGTTGACATAGCAAAAGAACTATCCTCATAGTATGTGTTTCATTTTTTAATGAGGTTGACATAGTAAAAGAATTATCCTCAAACTCCTTGATTCATTTTTTAATGAGCTTGACATAAGACAAGGAACTATGCTCACACCCCTTGTGTCATTTTTTTAAGGAGCTTGACATAAGACAAGGAACTATGCTCACACCCGTTATGTCATTTTTTAAGGAGCTTGACACAAGACAAGGAACTATGCTCTGTATCCCTTGTTTCACTTTTTAATGAGATTGACACAAGATAAGGAGCTATGCTCCGTATCCATTATTCATGGACCATAAATAACATGGCTCCCAAGTGGTCCTCATTAGATGGGAGAAAAACACTCCCAATGATAGATCAGATTCCAATGCCCCCAGTACATAACGTATTATACCATCTGTGTGATCATTAGAAGATGTGAAGATGGAATGGGTAGCCACATAATTGACCTATGGCGGGGAAGGTACTACTAGCAAAAAAGAACCAAAAAGGGATGATGGTTGCATAGGATGCACTTGGTGACCAATGAATGGCAATTGATTAATGGTCACTATTCTCCCTTCATGTGGAAAACAAACCACAAGAAAAATTGAAGAAACAAGAGCTCCCATGAAATAAACATAGTTGCGTCCAAAGAAAAGATTGAAATCTAAGGGACATTGGACTACCATCACGTCTACATAGATGGTATTTCCTCCCAAAGTAATAGGTAACTTTGGAAGGATACCTAAGGGTTGACTGGTTCCTCTGTTGAAATCCATCAGATTCTAGTTGACATGCACAAGTTGTGGGGAACCCAAAGTTTTCGAAGTACTAGAAGACATGATTCTAATATACACGCCTTCATCTAATATAGTTCCATGTTACCACATTATAGGCTTGTATTTTGATGTGGAAAGGCACATAAATTGGAAGGTGGAAAGCAATCAATTTACTCCAATCAAAATAAATGAGATAACTACTTGGTGGGGGTATCATATGATTCCCTCGATGATCTGCAAGAATAGGAGAATGTCTCCTAAACAATTGGGATGGCATGAAAACTCTTTAACTCATGCGAATCTGACAAGATGAGAAGAACATGAGTAGTATCATCACTACTCTCTTCGAGAACAGAGTGAACAACTGAAGGTGGAGCAAATTTGACACTATTTTTGACCAATGGTTGGTCAGGAACATACACAAGAGAGTGATGCTTAAGAAGAGAAGGATGGGAAAGAGATGAATCGAAATCAATCTCTTTACCAACTAGGAGAGGGTTAGAAGAAAGCCT
This sequence comes from Pinus taeda, assembly GCA_000404065.3. Classification (NCBI taxonomy): domain Eukaryota; kingdom Viridiplantae; phylum Streptophyta; class Pinopsida; order Pinales; family Pinaceae; genus Pinus; species Pinus taeda. The sequence goes on along the minus strand of APFE030668448.1, from coordinate 109,122 downwards.
CTAATAACAAACAAGAAATTGAGGTTGAGGAGCTATAAGGTTTTCCAAAATTTTGGAAGCTCTATCCATAAGAGGAAAAAGGTGAAGAAGATGCTTCACTTCACATAACCTACAAGGGAATCTAATATTTCCATTCTTCTTAGCTGAAGGTGTAGCATCGAAATGATCTCTAGAGGTCGATGGGGATGGTCAATCTAGATCTTGAGACCATACCTCTAAGACTCTGGGAATGCCAGGACAGTCTCGAAGGAGATGGTCACCCTTACACAACCTACAAGGGAATTTCACCTTCTGCAAAGGCTTGGAATGTTTGTTAAGGGGAAGTTCATTTTGAGAAATAGCTTCTCAGTTGGCCTCTTGGTTATCTAAATTCTTCTTCTTCTTCTTCTTATCCCCCTAGTTACTGGATTTCAAAATTTCACCAAGCGAAGTAGAAGAGGAAGGTGAAGAAATAGGGGAAGAAGGTGAGAGGTCAACCTTAGAATCAATGTGATGTGGTTCAAATGAACGAGATGGTTGGACAGGAGTTGGGACACTCGGGACCACCAAGGTTGAAAATAATGAGATAGGTAAACCAATGGTTAACCTAGGGAGGGACAACGTTGCGATATAAGGAGCACCAGCATTTCCAAAAGAAGGAAAAGATTCTCATCTGAGGGGAATCCTTGACTGGTAGAATCTGTAAATGTCACCATTGGAAACGACCCTAAAGAATCACTAAGGGAGATAACTTTAACCAGGAATATTTTGTGGGTAGTTAATTTTATGACACTGAAACAAAACTTTTCCTTTTCATATTTTAAGAGTCGAGAAAAGGGAGAAAGGTGACTCTAGTCACTTTCATAGTTAACAAGATTGAAATGAAAAGTGCTCAGTGATGTTTTTAATTTAGGGAGTCAAAAATATCAAAATGACTTCTCAGGATAATCTAGGTAAAAAGGATTACCAGGTAACCATGAGCTGCAGAATACCTCCCGGTGAACCAAGAAGTATAGGCAGGAAATCTCCCTGAATGTTGTGTTCAGTGTATCATGTTTACAAGGTGAAAGACTAGGCTTCTTGTGGATAAAGGATTGTAAACCTAGTGGGGTCTCCCTTTATATATGCAATGGTATGGGTAGCACAAGTTCGTACTAGAATTTTCTAGTGCCGAAGTGAATGACAACTGCTAGGTTTAAAGACGACATAACACATCTCTAGCCTAGACCTTTTAAATGTGAGCGTTATGCTTCGAATGCACCTTAGGTTCATTGAATACATTTTAAATTTTATCTTGAAATTATGTCTCATTTTTTATGCCTTATCGATGTGACTCAAAAAGACTCCTATATGCAGCTAAATGAGACAAAACCCTTTCAATTTGATGAATTTCTACACTAATGAGAGTAGAGAAACCAATCAATGCAACAAACAAGCAACATAAAGAAATATGACATTTTCACTACTTTGCTTTTGAAAATAAAACAAAGAAAGTTCTTTCCACTTCCTATCTTTCCTATCAAATGCACTTCAAGTAGTCCTTTCAACAGTAAAAAGAATTCATTTCTTTTCGAATGCAAATGATGATGCAACTCTAGTTTTCAATGATCCTAGCTAATGTAACATATTAATTCAGCAAACTAGAATTATGTATTTTCAATGGAATGATAAGATGAATTTTCACATACACTTCAATGAAAATTTTCAATCGACATCAATCAAATACAAAGCACAAAAAGAGAATTCTTTCCAAACTGATGACGCAAAGACTCAACCAAAAACAAGATGAGAATTATAATCTATGCTCAGAAAGAGAAACTTAATCAAGAGAAGAACAAAAAAAACTTTTCAAACTTATTTAATTGAAATTAAAGCGATAAAAGGACTAAAAAATAAATTGCATGGAGCAGATAACCAACAACTTGACTTGTTGAGCACACTAACAGTTGAATGTATGATGACCTAGATTCCCTAGGGCCACAAACTATCAAAAGACTCAAAAACCCAAGTAAGGGAAAGGCAAACAAAACAAGCACACAAACCAAGATAATGAATCTTTCCAGTCAGGGAGAACACAGGAAAAATAGGCAAAAAGGTAGAAATTAAGAGGGCAAGACACACTGGTTTTGGTCTAAGAGAAACCTTGATCTTCACCTATAGGAATTGGCTTGATTTCCTCACTGACAATAAGTGCCACAAGGGGGTACAACGCAATTGTTTTAAAACAAATCGTGTTGGTCGGCGTGACTATTAGAAAATTAAACCTGCTGACCAACAATTTCAAGAAAAAAATAAAAAATTTCAAATACCAAAACCATACCTACCACTATAAATTTCATACTCGGAGCAGTAAACGAAGCCAAGAAGATAAAACCAAAGGGAAAAGGTGATGCTACAAAAGTTCACACAAACCATGAAATGAAAATAAATCAAATGAGAGGATGGCTTCCCTGGCGGAGTCACCAATTTGGCTGTAGGTAAATTCTTGATGCGAACAATGACAATTCCTCTAGCCAAAGAGAGTGGGTCTAGCCACAAACAAACAATCTAGTGAAAACTTCCTTAGGCTAGAATCAGATAAGAGGGCCTACCTCTTAGAACGCTATTCCAGTTGGTGATGGTCCTGATTCCTTACTCCAACTACCTTTCATTTCCTTCCTTCGAATACTTGAAACAAGAAAACAAACAACAACAACAAACGTGATAGCATACAAATTGCATTCATCCTACTTAAAAGGTCAAGCAATCTTAAGCCATCAAATGTAAAATAACACTTAATGTAGGAAATCAATCAATTGTTGTATTCATATAAGTTCAAAAAGAGATTACAACCAAATCCTTAATGTTGCAGGTCTCCTACGATGTATCTGGGTTCGCACACCTCTGCTAGCATCTCATGGATAGCCCCAACAATGGAAATTTTAATGCTTCTTCCCTTTAGTTCCAAACCAAACCAAACACCCTATTCTCTCTCCACAAACATAAACTAGAAAGCTACAAGCTATAGATATCTTGTTGGTTATTCAAGCTCCAAAAAGACTAAGACTAGATTAGCTTGGAAAAGGAGGAGGTTATATAGCTTTGATGGAGGGGAGATGATGGTTCCTCTTATGATGGGAGAGGGATTATCTCTTTGGTTTGTTCCATCTTTATAGGGGAAAAGCAACCAAACTGACTTCCTCGACTCCATCTAGCCCAACCGTTTACTAGACTTTCGTTACGAAGCTTCTAGACCTGGAAACTTCAACTCCATATTTAAAAAACTTTCCAAAAGAGGATCAACGCGACAGAGAAAAGGATCATTTGTGTTGTATGGCACTAGGTCAAGTTATAGACTCTACAAATCGCCATGAGGAGGAAATGGGTTATTAGCGTCATTCTTTTAAACTAGGGTGAAAGGAAGATCCTTGGGAAATGATGCAAAAGGGAAATGTTCTGATCATGAAGAGTGACATAATGGGAGTTTCTTCATGATGGGAAATCATGTAGGGTTCACTATATATTTCCTCCAAGATTGAGGAACGGGGAGTATAGGAACAATGACAAAATGATGTGTAACATTCAAGCACATAACATCCAGGTATTTTGTTTGACCCAATCTTATACAAATGGCATGCAATAACTAAAAAGTATGTCACGCACACCACCAATTCTTTCTTTTGTTGACTGGTGTATCCCTTTAGAGCCATCCCTGTGGTTAGAAAGTGGATAATATCCACAAAGTGATTATCCTCTATGTGAATTGTGAAGAGTTGCATGTCATGCAACCCTTCCTCCAAATTGGTTGGATCCTCCCTTGTTTCAATGCGTGAAAGATGGTCGGGTACCACATTCAACCTTCTTGGATTCACAATTACTTCAAAATCATACTCCTGAAACAATAACAACCATATGCATATTTTCCCCCCCAAAACAGGCTTATTGACTAAATATTTCAATGTATAATGGTGTGTGTACATCTTAAAATGTTTGCCTAGTAGGTAATGTTTGAACTTTTGGAGCACATACACCATAGCTAAGCCTTCACGCTATATCATCAAATGATTCCTTTCAGCCTTAGACAACTTCCTGCTCACAAACGCTATAGGGTGATCCAATTCTCCTTCATTGGCCTGTGTCGGCACTGCTCCTAGTGCAATACGTGAGGAAACTACATGCACATGGAACTCCGTTTTCTAGTCTAGGAAGACAAGGATCGGCACAGTGACCATTTTCTCCTTTATTACATCTAGGCTATGCTGACATTCTTCATCCCAACTAAATGTAGCATCCATCTTCAATAATTTTTCCATAGGTGCAGTAATCTGAGCATAATTTTTGATGAATTTCCGATAATATCCAGTATGGCCCAGTGTTGCGCACAACTGTTTAAAACTTCTCGGCACCTCCAAATTTATTATAACCATGATTTTAGTAGGGTCCATCATTAATCCTTGTCTGCACACCACTTGACCCAGCAAGATTCTGAAAGGGATGTAGAACAAGCATTTCTTTAGGTTTAGCACAATCTGATACCTTCAGCATGTATCCAACATCAAGCTTAGAATGTCTACATGGTGCTTAACTAGCCTAAACATTGTTCAACCATCGAAATAGACCTCCAATAACTTGTGAATGAACTCTTTGAATGATGTGATGACCACGTGCGAAAATATCATTGGAACATTCTTAAGTTTTAAGGGCATCACTATATACTAGAAACGTCCCCATTCTGTCACAAAGGTGGTCTTACTCTAGTCTTTTGGCATAAGCTTTATCTGATGGTATCCAAAGAACCCATCGATGAATGAATAGGCCTCTTGGCCACCAACATTACCTAGTACTTCATCCGTGAATGGAGTTGGAAAAGGATTATTAATGCAAGCATTGTTCAGCTTCCTGAGATCTACACAAATCCTTATTTCATCCTTTTGCTTCTTTTCCTGAACAACCATTGGACTCACCCATTCAGATTCCTCCATTGGTTCAATAATACCCACTGCAAGCATCTTGTCCAACTCCAAGTGGACCTTTTCGTTGTATTTGGGATTAAGGTGATATGGCATCTGCTAACAGGCTTCACAGCTAGTTTCAAGGTGATTTTAATCACTCCCAAATCACCTATGATTCCTTTTATGTCTGAAAAAATTTTGGGAAATAAATCTTGATATTCATGGAGAAACTCAGTGAATTTATCCACCATAGCATCATCCAAGCAGTCCCCTATCTTCACAAAATTTAGTTATGCTTTTGTACCAATGTTCACCTACTTAGCTTTCAGTGGCACGGTGATGTCAGGGCTCTCTATTTGAGATCCCTCTACTTTGTAGTGGCCTTCTACTTCGCGGATGTTAATATTCCTTAGATTCTCATCCTCTCCTTTAGCAGTTATATTATAGCATTCCAACGCATGGCGTAAATGGGTGCTCCAATCCGGTTGAATCAATTCCAATGGATCCTGCATAATTTTGAAGGTTATTGCCTTAACCTCCTGCAACGCTTCATCAATACTCTCGAATCTGTCTTCAAAGTTGAATGCCCTCATGAACCTCTCTCTTAAGGTATCCCATTTCATTGTGCCATGGTGGAGCTCTGTTTCCAAATACCAGTTCATAGTACTGATGTCCAAAGTGTGATAGAAACTTTGCACCCACTCTGGCTACGGCTTCGCTCCATAAACCTTATTCCACCTTTCCAAATGATCGCACGGGTATTTTCTCCCATCATACTTCTCAATCAACCATACCTTGGGTCGACCAAATCACATCTGCATCATCCTCCTATAGTCGCACCATTATTCAAAATTGTCTTTATGCATACCCCACTGCTGTGTGAGCGTAGCGCGAAGCACCAAATCTAGCGCTTGGAAGAAATTCTTCTCATGCACTTCCCTTTCAAATGAATCCAAAAAATTTTCCACATCAATTAGACCATCATAATAAGGCAAACTTCTTACCTCAAATGATACACAGTGTAGCGATTTAGTCATCATATTACATCGCAGCGTAAATAATTCGTGTAACCTATTCTGCGAGTGCTCCAATTCTTTGCCTGAATTTGATGTATGGGAGATTTCGTGGTCCCATGTGATTCATCCATAAGCTATCATATTAATCCAATATTGGTCTCCCCTTGTTATCTTATAGATCTGTTCCAAATTGTTGTCGCTTTCCTCATAGTCGTAGACCGGTTCAGTATAGCATGGTCCTTCTGCGGGGTCCAATGGTACTACCACAAAGAGCATTTTCCTTTCAAATTACATTTTCCACTTCTTCAAATTGATGACCTCATTCATGTTGATGGCCCAATCAACTCCAGGAGTGTGGCATATGGATTGTTGTCATCAGCAATCTATATGACTTCAAAGTCAGCCAACGCGCTCGCACCTTCTATATCTACAGTTACTCCATGCAATATCCCCATAGGGATAGTCTTCTATTTATTTTCCATTCCTAATTGAATCGGAGACCACTATAGTGCAGGCCTCCCCATATTTTCTGAAGTCTATTTAGGCCAAACATTCACATCTGACCCTAGATCCAAAATAACTTGATCCATCTCATATTCTCCTATTTGTGCAGTAAGCCTCATCTTGCATCTTTTTCTCGTCTTATGTCTACCAATATTTCTGACCATGTGGTGCCCATCATACACTTTATCCCTGCCAACACATTTATTTATCAACTCCTATAATCCTTTCACATCCCTGCTTCTACACAACATTTTCATGCATGTCTCCAAGAAATTAGTAAGCATGGAGGGGTCAAATTATTCTGATAGCCTATCCTGACTTCTTGAGGTAGAGGCTTCAGCAAAGCTTTTCTTTGCTTCCATGAACGTATCCTTTGTGTGCTCTAGATCAAACCCAAATTCTTTTTTTGGAGCCTTGAGGACCCATCCATCTTCTTGAGGCTATTTTCTCTTATCTTTGTCAGTCATCACACCACTTCGTAGAATAATATTGACATTGGGATCCTCTTTGCAAGGTTCTTCCCTCATTATCTGTAGGTTTTGGGTAGCCGACTAAGGCTACACCTTCTTCTCCTGAATTTTAGCTATCAATATAGGGAATTCTTCTATCCTGTGGTCAAACTAAGTACAATACTAGCATGATGTGTGTGTCTAGCTCGTACACTCCCGCACATAGTGTCTTGGCACTCAGCAATTATAGAAAATAACTTTCCCTCGACCTCTAGTAGGTCCTCCTCCTTCTTGGCCTCATCTGCATCCGCGATATCCTCCACACGCTCCCCTGATGCCTTGATCCAAAGGCTGAGTTTCTATTTGCATCCAATACACGGGTGTTCTTTCCATCATTAATTCATAGCTATGATAGTTACACTCATCATGGCCTACCGATTTACAGAATTTTCATAACAACTATTGCAACATCTGTACGAATTTTTGTAGTAAGTGGCAATTTTCTGTTACATATTTTCCTGCTACTTGATAGATAGCAAACTCGAGCATGGACCCTATACTTGGTCTTGTTGATGCTTCCGGCCTCATAGGCATGGGCCCTCCTCCTGGCATATAATTCACGAAAACAGGACAATGATCCTTATCATGCCCCTGATTCTTACATTTGAGGAACCAAACTTCTTCGTGCACTTTCGGCCGAGCCGCTTTTTCCTTCTTCAAGCTCTAAAACTCCAAGTAGAGGTTTTGTAACTTCAAATGAATCTGTTGAACTCGGAACATCGCATCCTAGATAGGTATCTCATGTAATCCTATGTTCCTATCTTTTGTTATGACAGAGCAATTCTTAAGTGAGGTAGGAGCGCGGCTATAAATCAATTAAGGTGATGATTGTCTGTGAGATTCATATTGGCTTCACAAATTATGCATTTTAGTCTCTGATCCATATCACAGGATTTTTCATTAATCCTCATTGCGATTTCCTTAAATCCCACTATCGATTGTGTTTGAGACTTGGGCCTACCGAATTCCTTGTTCAGAGTAGTCTGAGTATCCGCTAATGATGCCACTGGGTTGTCAGTTCAGTACTTAATGTACCACGTCAATGCAGGATCATGTAGAGCAGTAGCCAACTACACTTTCTTCATTTGATCATCTATAATATTCTGTGATGTACACACAGCCTTCGCAATGAACCAAAACTGGTTCGGGTCCTCATTTCCCAAGCCCTTGAAAATGGGAAATTTCATTGTATTGGACATACTGAACAGTGGTGGATGTGGTGGTGGTGTGAGCAAATGTGTATGTTCTGTAGGTGAAGGTGGAGGTGGCATGGATGGAAGGGTATTCGTGGAAACCCTTTCCTTATTAACTGGACAGTGCTCTGTGGTGAAGCCTGTGTTGCTCCCTCATTGTCACTCAGAGGAGGCTTGATGAGAGGGTTATATTTTGTTGAAAATAGCAACAAGAAATGATAAAAATAAAATCTAGAATAGTCCAATTTTAATTTGTCCTTGAATTAAAATTGTGAATTAAATTCGAATTTAGTCTCACTAGTTGCTTCGAAATAATTAATTAATTCATTATGGATTAATTAGTTGGAGAAATTCAGGTTAGAAGTCTTCCTGCAGTCATGCAAGATTTATCCCTTAAATTAAGGAGATTATCTCTTAATTAAGGAGATAAGATTGAGTTATATTTGAGTTGTAATTAGTTAGCTCCATTTAAGTCCAGTTAAATTAGTTCCAAACTATTTGAGGAACTAATTGTGAGTTATTAGTTAGTTGATGCATGCATGCACTCAAAAAGTGTACTCAAAATAACTAAATATTCTCTGATAAAAAACTCTTGCATGTCTATTCTGAGAAAGAGCCAGTTGAGCTAAATGTCAAGGATAGGTTATTATCAGTTGCATGTGTTTTCCTATAAAGTAAACTCATCCATGTAGTCAAGGGAAGGTTCCTTGAGGATTGTTCAATTCTGATAGTGTGTTAGAGTAGTGTGTGAGAGCAGTGTTACACTGGGTGAAGGAGATCATCCCAGAGGTAACTGCGCAAGGAAATAGGAGTTTTGAGGATAGAGTGGAAGACTTATGAGAAGTCTATTTTGCCTGTGAGCATCTTTGAGGATTGTACTGAGAGCTGGCTAGCTGTGAGAGCTGAGGCTTTGTGTAATTTTGAGATATTTCCAACTTGTATGATAATACAGATAGTGGGGTTTTTAGATGAGGCTTCCCCCTGAGTATTTTCTATGTTTCATGTGCATTGATTATTATTCTTATGGTTATATGTGTTCTGCTCTGATTCATCTCGATCTTTAAGCTTCCACAAGTTTGATAGTAGAAGTAGATTATAGTATTTTTCTTTGGTATATTGCATTATCAAGTTAATCTAAAGTCAGATTTTATACATAGATCTCAAATGTATATTTGTAGAGAATTTGCAGGAAATTCTACATGGTATCAGAGCCAAGTTTATCAGAGTTGTGAACAGTATACAGAGAAGAGAATTCAAAGTTTGAAGTTCAGGGTTGCAGGTGCAAATTGAATTCATATCATACTTCAAGGTTGGCCAATGGAATTCTATGGCTTGAGACTCAAGTATGCCTTGGAAGGCAGTTCAAATTACATAGCATGGAAATATCACATGGAGGTTGTATTAGAAGACAATGGCTTGAAGGATTTAATTGATTAAGATATCACAAAGCCAGGTTCAACTAATGCACAAGAGTTGGTTGAGTGGAAGAAGTGTGTGGCAAGGGCGAGACAAATCATCCTTGAGGTAGTTCAAGACCATATTGTCTCGAGTCTCCATGGGAAGGATACTCCATATTCAATGTGGAAGACATTGAAGGACCTCTACTAGAATAGTAGTGACCAGAGGAAATTGGCACTCAAGGATAAGCTTCGAAGAATCAAGATGGAGAATGGCGATATTATTTCCACATATCTAAACAAGCTCACCACCTATACAGATGAGCTTGGAAGTGTGGGAATAACTACTGCCAATGATGATATGGTGAGCCTCGCTCTCCTTGGCCTTCCAAAGAGCTGGAATAGCTACCAGGACTCTGTCAATGGAAGGGAGAATCTACCGGATTGGGAATGACTATGGTCGGATCTCATGTAGGAGGATATCAGGAAGGGCACACGAGATGGTTCTTCATCCAAGGATGATGATGAAGAAAATTGGCCTTATCAAGTAAGGAAATGAAAGGGAAGGGGAAGGCATCCCATTCCGAATCAAATTCTTCTCATGGAGGGAATAAGGTTGACAATTCTAAAGTGAGATGCTTTAATTTTCACAAGATGGATCATTATGCGACTAATTTCCCATCGAATAAGTCCAATAAGGGATCCTTGGAAGGATCGGAAGGTGAGGCATTAGCCTCTTAGTTCAAAATGGACTTCATGCTCATTGCATACATGGTGTCATTGATGATGGGTTGTGGTTGGTTTCTTGATAGTGGAGCCTCATTCCACATGACCGGCGATAAAAGTTTATTTAGTGCCTTGGAGGAGAAAGACCTCAAGATGCGCATAGTGATGGGTGACGACAAAAGCTTTGGTGTTTCAGGAGTGGGCACGATTGATTTTCAGAGGAAGCATGGAGCTTCTATCACCTTAACAGATGTGAAGTATGTGTCTGGACTGAAGAAGAACTTGGTATCGGTCACAATGTTGGAGGACAAAGGCTACGATGTTGTCTTTAGTAAGGGAAAGCCTTTCCTTAGACATATCACCATGAGACATGTGAAGCAGATCACTTGATGAGTCAAGAACCTGTATGCTCTTGAGTTTCAAGATGCATGCAAAGCCTTGAGGAGCAAGGAAAATATTAGAGACTTGGTGGTTGAGAGAGAAAGTACATTACCTCTCAACATCAGTCCCAGAAGAAGTCTCAGATAATTGTGGAGGAGCCACAATTAGAGTTAGCAGAGGGATCACATGCAGCCATACCTCCAGGTGTGAGGTGGGGTGATGTGAAGTGATATTCCCAAGAAGGCTAAAATAGAGGCAGGATACATGAGGTACCCATTTTCTTTGATTATACCTTGCTCGAGAGCCTCAACGAGGAGTAGCAGGACTAGATGAGTGGGTAGAGATAGATGCAGATGGAGCGGCAGAGAGAGCTACAATGCAGGAGTCTGGAGACTACATGAGGTTGTCTGTGAGATGGCATATAGAGGTGTGCAATGGTGGAAGATGTAGGGAGTTGTTGCAGCAGCGTAGAGGTCAAAGAGGGAGCACTTCTCAGCGACAGAGGGAGCTTCAGCATCAGAGGGTGTTTCTATCCCAATAGGGAGGTCAGTTGGGAGATCAATTACTTACTTCTTAGTAACTGAGTTGTAGTGCAGTAGTGGGTAGCACGATGCAACATGATGAGAGGAGGTGTAGTGCAGATACAGTGCTAGGAGAAAGGACTAGCAACAACATGGATGCAGCTGGAGGAAACAGTGGGATTGATGCAATCAAATATCAAAGTGACAGAGGCAATAGTAGTTAGAGACTTTGATGACAGATGCATCATACTGATTCAGGTTGGATGTTTTTTTTTTGGAGTTGTTGGAGCTACAACACTAGAGAGAAGTGTTGCATGCAGAACATTCCAAAGGTTTAGGATTGAGATCGAGTTGAATTCCTTTCTTGTTGAGAGGGAGTGCTGAAAATAGAAACAAGAAATGATAAAAATAGAATCCAGAATATTCCAATTTTAATTTGTTCTTGAATTAAAATTGTGAATTAAATTCGAATTTAGTCTCACCAACAACTTGGAAATAATTAATTAATTCATTATGGATTAATTAGTTGGATAAATTCAAGTTAGAATTCTTTCTGCAGTCATGCAAGAGTTATCCCTTAAATTAAGGAGATTATCCCTTATTTAAGGAGATAATATTGAGTTATACTTGAGTTGTAAATAGTTAGGTCAGTTTACTGGGTTAAGTCCAGTTAAATTAGTTCCAAACTATTTGAGGAACTAATTGTGAGTTATCATCCAATTGATGCCTACATGCACTTAACAAATATACTCCAAATCACTTAAGATTCTCTCATCATAAACTCATGCATGTCTATTCTGAGAAATACCGAGTTGAGCTAAATGTTAAGGACATGTTACTATCAATTGCATGTGTTTTTCTATAAAGGAAACACATCCATGCAGTCAAAGGAAAGTTCCTTGAGGATTACGCAGTTCTGGCAGTGTGTTAGAGTAGTGTCTGAGAGCAATGTTACATTGGGTGAAGCAGATCATCCCAGAGGTAACTGCACAAGGAAATAGGAGCTTGGAGGACAGAGTGGAAGACTTATGAGAAGCCTATTTTTCCTGTAAGCATCTGTGAGGGTTGTACTAAGAGCTAGCTAGCTGTGAGAGCTAAGGCTTTATGCAATTATGAGATATTTTCAACTTGTATGATAATACAGATAGTGTGGTTTTAAGCTAAGGCTTTCCCCTGAGTATTTTCTGTGTTTCATATGTATTAATTCTTCTTCTTATGATTATAAGTGTTCAGCTCTGATTCAACTCGATCTTTAAGCTTCCGCAAGTTTGATAGTAGAACTAGATTATAGTATTTTGCTTTGGTATATTGCATTAATGATTTAATCTACAGTCATATTTTCTACATAGATCTCGTAGGTAGATTTGTAGAGAATCTGTAGGAAATTCTACATATTTAGTGCCTATTCTCCCTCTATCCCTGAAGAATATTCCACTTCGCGTAGCTCCAAACATCAAGGTAATGACATAACCCACTTTTCACACAAGAGCATCTTAATCCAAGTATTCAAAGATCTCAAATACTTACCTTGCAGTCCCTTGAAAAAATGTCGCTCTACTTCAATTTAGTTGACTGACGTATCGACTGTAAATTCTTTCATGAATCCTCCTATGACTTGATCAAGCTAGTGATGGACCGTGCGCACGATATTATCTTCATAAGCTTCCAATCTTCGTACTAGCTCTAGGGTCCATAATATTGGACCATCAAGCCTCCACCATTCTTGTTTGTCTACCCATTTGGCGATCCACTCATATAGTTCGATCGGGAAGGTGAAAAATAATATTTCATGTATCTCTATGTATAGGTATATATCCAACCACTTTTCTTTCGTCAGGAGCATATTTATGTTTTCTTGCACCGTGAATTCGTGGATATTTCTATCCAACCACTTCTCAATTTCTTTCTTTGTCAGATTCTAGTGATATGACATCACATATCTCTTTATGCAGATCTTGGTCTCGACAACAGAACCATTTGTTGGCTTAATGGGTTTTGACCTAGCTTCAGAATTAGTTTTTCCAAATAAATCCCTACACTACTAGCCCTTTCGGCATCAATCGGCGGAGGGCGCACTGAAGTCTCACCTAAAATAGTATGTGGGAATGTTGGAACCAAGTTTTTGCACCCAAATATTAGTGTAATGTTGTTTTATGTCCTGAATCTTCCTTTGTGCAGATCGATAAGCCTTTAAGGCTTATCAATATAACTCCCTTTAATCGGCCTCTAGACCTCTGCGAAGATCTATGACTATCTTTTGCGGATCCTGAATAGGTGAATCAACTACTTACACATATCAAAGATGACTTATAAACAAGTAATTACTCAGATCGGCTTAAGTGTTCAATAACTTCAACATACAACAAGTTAATCTTTGCTAAAATAGTTAGCATCAATTGTTTTTCTATAATGCTACAAATCATGTAAAGTTGCGAGCCAATACAGTATTATTTCATAAACCCATCATTTATCACAATATAAATGCATTCATGTAAATAGATTAAGCATACAAAACACAGGAATTTCTAGAATAATCTCTTTAATAATACTTCAGTTCTGCTTATAGACTCAATACTTTCTTGTGCATTCAACTATAGGGGTACGCGCACTCAACTTTGGACTCTACTCTAGGCCTCTGCGCACATAGTTACGAAGCCTTTCTTATACTCTAAGACTTCTACGCTCTTCCTCTTATTGACCCATTACATTCATCTTCCTCTCCATTGCCTACCTTAGACATCCTAAGACACACCTATTTATACAATCCCATGGTCCGTAGACCATGGGTAGATCTTCAAAATCCGACTCAACTTACATAAAACAAGGGTAAAACCCTTTATGACACTTTACCTATCTACACCCTCCATGACCAGAACTTGCGGAGAATTTACATTTTATACAACAAAACTTGGAATTTTTCCCCAAAATTGACCCTGGCAGACCCCATCCCAATACCAGTCGTTGCTCCTACCAATTGAATGATCTGGTGAAGTGTTTGGATTGCATCAACGATTGTGGTTCACTGTTGTTGACATCATGAGAAGTTCATTGAACCTTACCATTTAGAGGAAATATAATTCATAACAAGGTTACCATAGGTGAACCTATTGTATGATCATTGATAACAATGTTTTCTTTTTTTTTTGGGTTGCGTGGGTTTTGATTGTAATGTAGGCCCATGTGGTGCATCTTTAGGGGAGCGGGTATGATGTTTGGTAGGAACATTGTTGGTTTCTTGTCTTCAGGTCAAGCTTGTTTTTTTATGTGTGTGTGTAGGCCATGCTTATGCTTGTCCCACCCATCATTTAATTTTCTTCACCACAATGTGTTTTTGTAGGGGATTCGTAAGCTTGTTTGTTGGGAGCCCTCTTCTATGATCTATTTGGTGGGGCATGGTTGTTGTAGTTGATGTTCTTTGGCAATACGACGGATAAATATAGACTCATTTGTAGTGGTGGTGCTCGGCCTTTTGTTTGTTGGAAGTCATGGGCCAAGGGTGCAGGCCTCCATAGTTGGTTCTCTTGAAAATGTAGAAGTGGTTTATGTGTTTCTTGGGTGAGATTTTTTGTTGGTGGTTGGGTCAGGAGAGTGGTCCTCTCAACTGTCCCTTGATCTATCCTTGCGGAAGGGTTAGGTGTCTAGGTAATGAAAACCCCTCCCTCTATTCGAGCTCCATCAAAATCACAAGTTTCCCCATCAATGGGCATGAGGTGGCATTCTTATCTAATGCCTTTGGCATTGAGGGAATTCCTCATACTCTCACGAGCCACTCCCCTTTTAAGGAAAGAAATAGCGGGTTATGCCTTTATTTCTCCCTTGGATTGTGGAATTTTTGTGCGACTTGGCCATTTCTTAGTTACATTAATTGTTGCAACGATGTCGTGGTGTGCATTTTGCATACATCCCTATCTTTAGTGGACTTGTACCATCGATGTATTTTTGGCCCGTGACTTTATCCAACATTGAGAGTTAGCCCGTGACAACTCCTCTTTGGAGTTCAATTGTTGACCCCCCTTAACTTTCTCGTTGTAAAGGTTGTTGGGTGTTTTGTACACAGAGGGGTGCAATAGCGGGGTGGGTTTGCTATTAGTGTATTTTTCATTTGAAGCCTTGTGCAAAGTTGGAGGGTTGTTTACCTCTTAGTAACATGCTCCAAACACTGGTCTCATCGCAACCCTTTTCTTTTCTAGTGGTCAAGTTTAGGTTGTGATTTATTTTCTTGGTTATTTGATTGTTGTTTGTTATGTTGTAAGCTAGAAAGGGTGTTGTGCCATAATGTATGTGGAAGTGTGTGAAGAGGTGGGATTTTTTGAGTGGGTGCCTTTTTATATTTATTTTTGGTTAGGAAAAATCTCCTCGAATTGTTGTGGGTGGGTGTTCAGGAAGGGTGAAAATCAGTGTGAGTTCCCAGGGTGGCCACCCTAGTCCTTCTCGATCATCATCCCCTATAGTTCCCCTCTTTCTATGAAGGTTGGGGTTTGCGAATATTGTTCTTTGTTTGAGCCTCCCCTTCTGAGCCGATATCCATGTTTGATTTCTCTTTCTTTCATGTTGTTTTCTTGCCTTCTTCATTTTTTCCCCTAGATTTATGGAGGGAAGGGGGAATTGTTGTCAAATGGTGTTCAGAAGGATGAAAAGCAGCGCAAGCTCCCAGGGTGGCTTCCCCATTCCTTCAAGATCATCGTT
Organism: Pinus taeda; assembly: GCA_000404065.3. Taxonomy (NCBI): domain Eukaryota; kingdom Viridiplantae; phylum Streptophyta; class Pinopsida; order Pinales; family Pinaceae; genus Pinus; species Pinus taeda. Next base: position 93,279 of record APFE030668448.1, on the reverse strand, counting down.
CCCTACAATTTCCCCATTTTTGTGAAGGCATGGGGATTCAAAAGATTGTACTTTGTTTGAGCCTCCCCTTGTGAGCCTGTAGCCATGTTCGATTTATTTCACCTTGTTTTCTTCTTCCTTTTGGTCCCTAGCTTTATAGAGAAAAGCACGAATTGTTGTGGATTGGTGTTTGGGAAAGATGAAAAGGAGTGCACACTCCTAGGGTGGCCTCCCTATTCCTTCTTATTCATCGTTCCCTTCAATTCCCCCCTTTGTGCAAAGGCACAAGGATTGGAAATCTTGTACTTTGTTTCAACCTCCCCTTGTGAGCTGGTAGCCATGTTTGATTTCCCTTTATTTCACCTTTTTTTCTTCCCTTCTCCCTTTAGGTCCCTATATTTATGGAGAAAAAGGAAAATTGTTGTGAACTGATGTTCAAGAAGGACAAAACGTAGTGCGAGCTCTCAGGGTGTTTAGCCTAGTCCTTCTCGATCGTTATTCCCCACAATTCCCTTATTTTTGCAAGGGCATGAGGCCTGGGGCCTCTTCTTCTTCACTGATAGCCATTTCTTTCTCTTTATTTTACCTTTCTTTATTCACTTCCTCCTTTTGGCCCCTAGCTTTACAAATAAAAGGGTGAATTGTTGAAGTATTGGCATTCACGAAGGATGAAAAGCAGTGCGAGCTCTCAGGTTGGCCACCCTGGTCCTTCTCGATCATAATTCCTTGCAATTCCCCCCTTTTTACAAGGTGTGTGGCTCATAAAGATTGTTCTTTGTTTGATCCTCCTCCTGTGAGGGGGTAGACACCTTTTTTTCTCTTTCTTTTATGTGTTTTTCTTCCTTTCCTCCTTTTGGCCCTTAGCCTTATGGTTAAAAGGGGGAGTTGTTGTGGTTTGGTGTTCGGGAAGGATGAAAAGCAGTGTGAATTTTGGGGTGGCCACCCTAGTCCTTCTCGGTCACCATTCCCTGTAGGTCCCCCCTATCTTTGTAAAGGCATGGGATTTGGGGAGCTTGTTTGTCTCTGTTTTAGCCTCCCTTTACTGAGTGGGTTATGGATCGCAATTGTCTTGAGGGGGAGGGGTGCTTGTTGATTTTTTCTTGTTGTGATTCATCATGCATTGAGCGAGATTTTAGCCTTTTATTGTGGGGGGTGCCATATTCAGTGTTATGGGGATTTATTGGTAATACGTGGAAATGACTCTCGGCAACATATATCTCAACTATTGTTATGATGAAGAATGTATAGAAATATGATACTTAGTGTGAATTGCAAAATCATGTGAATAATCGAGTTTTTGAATGAAATTTGCACATGAGGCCTCGATCGAGGGCACATTTTTCTGGCTATCACATCTCATTTAAACACGCTCTCTACAATATGTTAGGGAGTATTGGATCTAGTCATCCATGCCCAATGTGGTGTGTTTGAATGAAATACATAAACCGATATTTCATGGTGTGCATTAGTAAGCAGCTATCTTGTCCCCTTGGTTGGGCAATCAGCATTAGCTGATGTGGATTTTGTATGGCATCGCTCGAACTTTCTCTGCTCTCTCTTTTCCTCCCATTTGGTAAGGAGGATTTTGATCCAACTTGTGACCTCAGCTCAGGCAAGAACACCCGCTGAGTTTAAGCATATAATCAATTAGAGGAAATGTTTTTTATAAGGATTCACCTAGTTGTAGCGAGCGCACCTGAAAGAGCTTAGCATGAAAACCTAGTGGCAGTGTCACCTGAATTGTAGTCTGTAGAAGAGTCCTCAGCGATGGACCTTGGCTAAGTCCCTTGGAAGGCGGTGTCTAAGAGGGAGACAACTTTATCAAGACAGGACCCTGCCACATCATGAGGCGTTGTTGATGAGTCAGGTTATTTGGGAATGTAGCCCTAATTGGGTCGTAAATTTTGTCCAAGGTTAAGTATGGGCAAGAGACCGATAGTAAAAAAGTACCACGAAGGAAAGATGAAAATTACTTTGAAAGGAGAGTTAAAAAGCACTTGAAACTTTTTGGAGGGAAACGGATGTAGGTTTTTGATGCATGTCAGTCAAATGTGGAATGACTCAAGGTGGTCCATTGCTCGACTTAAGGTGAAAAACAACACGAGCTATGCAATAATCACAAGCATGGTTAGAGTACTACCTATAGCTTTTTTTTTACAATGGTTGAGGAATGAAGTGTGAATTCTTGTGGTGGGTCATGAGCACCCGACACTCATGGTATTGGTTGACGGGCTTTCCATTTGACTCGTCTTGAAACATGAACCAAGGAATCTTACATGTGTGCGAGTTGGTGGGTTTGAAAACTTCTGAGGCACAAGGAAGATGATGGGTGAGATCCCCTCTCTATGTGGTGCATTGTCGACGACCTTCGACTTATGGAAAGGGTTCGAGTGCGAGCACACCTGTTGGGACCCAAAACATGGTGAACTATGCCTGAGTAGGGTGAAGCCAGAGGAAACTTTGGTGGAGGCCCGTAGTGGTAATAATGTGTAAGTCATTTGTCTGACTTGGGTATAGGGGCGAAAGACTAATCAAACCATATAGTACCTTTTTTCCTCTGAAGTTTCCCTCAAGATTTTTGGAGCTCACATGTGACTTTTATCGTGTAAAGCAAATAATTAGAGGCATTGAGGGAATAACACCCTCGACCTACTCTCAAAATTTAAATATGTAAGAGGGTGTTGCTTCTCCATTGAGTTGTGCCATGGAAATGAGAGCTCCAAGTGGGCCATTTTTATTAAGAAGAACTGGCGATGCGGGATAAACCAAAAGTCAAGTTACAGTGCCAAATTTTGTGCTAACCTAGATCCAACAAAGGGTGTTATTTGATTAAGATAGTAGGACAGTGGTTATGGAAATCGAAATCTGCTAAGGTGTGTAATAATTCACCTATCGAATCAACTAGCCCCAAAAATGGATGGCACTAAAGTGTGCGACCTATCCTCAACCATCTGAGTAATTGCCTAGGTTGGATGAGTAGGAGGATGCAGGGATCGTTGAGAAACCTCAAGTGTGAGCTTAGGTGGATTGGCCCTATTTAAATATGGAAATAAGAATATTCCAATTTAATTTGTCCTTGAATTAAATTGTGAATTAAAATCAAATTTAGTCTTAACAACTACTTGGAAATAATTAATTAATTATTTTTAAATTAATTAGTTGGAGAAATTCAAGCTAGAAGTCTTTCTGAAGTCATGCAAGAGTTATCCTTAAATTAAGGAGATAATATTGAGTTATATTTGAGTTTTAATTAGTTAAATCAGTTTACTGAAATAAGTCCAGTTAAATTAGTTCCAAATTGTATGAGGAACTAATAGTGAGCTAACAGTCAGTTCATGCATTAGTGCACTCAACTAGTGCTACTCCAGTTAACTGAATATTCCCTCATCTGAAACTCATGCATGTCTATTCTGAGAAAGACCCATTTGATATTAATGTTCAAGGATAGTGTACTACCAGTTGCATGTGTTTTATCATGGAGAAAACTCATGCATGCAATCAAGGATTCATCCTTGAGGATTGTGCAGTTTTGAAGGCTAGTTTTCCACTTGGTAATAAGCTAATCATCCACAAGGAACAACGCAAGGAAATAGGAGCTTGGAGGGTAGAGAGGAAGGTTGGAGAGAAGCCAAGATTTCCTGTGAGCATATGTGAGGATTGTAATGAGAGCTGGCTAGCTGTGAAAGCTAAGGCTTTGTATAATTCCTATGTATTTCCACCATGTATCATAATACATAGTGTGGGGTTTTTATCTGAGACTTTCCCCAAAGTATTTTCATGTGTATTGTGCCATTGATTCTTCTTCTTCTGGTTATATTGTTCAACTCAATCTTCATATTCTGCAAATTGATAGTAGAATTAGGTTATAGTATTATGCTTTGCTTTAGATCGCATTATCAGGTTAACCTATCATATATTTTATACATGTATCAGAGCTATGAATAGTCTACTGAGAAGATAATTTGAAGTTTGAAGTTCGAGGTTGCAGGTGTAAATCGAATTCATATCATAATTCAAGGTTGGCTAATGGCATTCTATGGCTTGAGACTTGAGCATGCCTTGGAAGGTAGCTCGAAATAAATAGCATGGAAAGATAGAATGGAGGCTGTATTAGAAGACAATGGCTTGAAGGAAGTCATTGATCAAGAAATCCCAAAGCTAGCTTCAACTAATGCACAAGAGTTGGCTGAGTGGAGGGAGTTCGAGACCATATTTTCTCAAGTCTCCATGGGAAGGATACTCCATTTTCAATGTGGAAGACATTGAAGGACCTCTACTAGAATAGTAGCGACTAGAGGAAATTGGCGCTCAAGGATAAGCTTTGAAAAATCAAGATGGAGAAGGGCAATACTATTTCCACATATCTGAAAAATCTCACCACCTACAAATATGAGCTTGGCTATGTGGGAATAACTAGTGTCGATGATGATATGTTGAGCCTTGCTCTCCCTGGCCTTCGAAAGAGTTGGAATAGCTACTAAGACTCTATGAATGGAAGAGAGAAACTATTGGATTGGGAACGACTGTGGTCGGATCTTATGCAGGAGGAGATCAAGACAAGCGCATGAGATGGTTCTTCATCCAAGAATGATGATGAAGAAAATCTAGCATTAACAAGGCAAGCAAGGAAAGGGAAGGGGAAGGCTTCCCACTTCAAATCGAATTCTTATCATAGAGGGAAGAAGGGTGATAGGTCTAAAGTAAGATGCTTTAATTGTCACAAGATGGGACATTATGCAACTAATTGCCCATTGAAGAAGTCCAAGAAGGGATCCTCGGAAGGATCAGAAGGTGAGGCATTAGCCTCTCAGTTCGAAATGGACTTTACCCTCATCACATGCATGGTGTCATTGATGATGGGTTGTGTCTAGAATCTTGACAGTGGAGCCTCATTCCACATGACCAGTGATAAAAATTTATTTAGTGACTTGGAGGAGAAAGACCTGAAGATGCACATAGAGATGGGTGATGACAGAAGGAATAGTGTTTCAGGAGTAGGCATGGTTGCTTTTCAAAGGGAGCATGGAGCTCCTCTCACCTTGACAGATGTGATGTATGTGCCTAGACTAGAGACGAAATTGGTATCATTCACGATGTTGGAGGAAAAAGGCTACGATGTTTTCTTTAGTAAAGGAAAGGTGTCCCTAAGACACATAGCCACAGGTCAGACCAAGAGGACAAGGATTCAGGTGAAGAATCTCTATAAACTGGAGGTGGATTATCGTGCAACATTCAGTACGAAAGCAGAATTGGTGCAAATCCAAGACATTGGTGAGTTGTGGCAAAGGCAATTGGGCCATTTGCATCATGGCACTTTGAAGATAATGCGACAGATATATACAAGAATTCCCAAAGGTAAACTTGAGCAAGTTTACACATGAAAAGGTTGTACCTTGGGAAAGTACACCAAGTCTTCCTTTCATGATTGAGACAGTCAAGCAGAGGCTATCTTAGAGCGAGTTCATACTTATTTGTGTGGACCATTCTCGATAGCATCCACAGCGAAGCAAAGGTATTATATGATTTTCATTGATGACTATTCTCATAAACTCTGGATTTTTTTCATGCAGAAGAAGGACAAAACCTTCACAAAGTTTTGTGAGTTCAAAGCTTTGGTCGAGAAAGAGTCAGGGAAGAAGATCAAGGCCTTGAGAAGCAACAACAATGGATAATATGTCTCTCAAGAATTTAAGGACTTCTGTGTAGCAGAAGGAATTAAACGAGAGTTGACAACACCTCATAACCCACAGTAGAATGGGGTGGCTAAGAGGAAGAAAATAACTATTGTAGGGGAAGCATGAACAATTTTGCATGACCAAGGCCAACCACTTCACTTGTGGGGTAAGGCATGCAACACAATGATCTATTTGCAGAATAGAAGCCTGCATCGTATACATGGGATGAAGACACCAGAGAAAGCTTTCTCTAGTAAGAGACCAGATGTAGGTCACTTCAGGATCTTTGGCTCATCAATATATTGCCATGTGACAAAGAATGCATGGAAGAAGCTTGATCCGACAACAGATTTGGGGATATTTGTGGGGTACACTGATACACCTCAGAACTATCAGGTGTACTTGCGTACCAGTCGAAGGACAATGGTTTGCAGAGATCTCAAGTTTCATGAGCAGAAGGCCATGCGAGTTTCCCTTGAGAGGGAGCTGCAACTACAGGTTGTGGAGGAACTATTGGTTCCTAAGGGGGAGGATACTCAGACTAATGTGGAGCAGATGTATGCAAAGGTTCCAGGAGTGGAGACATCCACTCAAGTAGAGTTTTCCAGAGATGGACGGAAGCGCACAAGAGACACTGACAGATTGTTGGAGGATGCGAGAGAGAATGTGGGAGCACCATCTTCTCAACACAGGCAAAGGAGGTCACCTAAGAGGTACAAGGGATACATGGCCCTTGCTAGGGAATGTGTTGAGACCGAGCCATCTTCCTTCGAGGAAGCAGTGCAACAGGCAATTTGGGTTGATGCTATTGTGGAGGAGTATGACTCCATAGTTCGTAATAGTGTTTGGGACGTGGTTCTGAGACTAGATAACAAGTCAGTTGTGAGTTCCCGTTGGCTTTACAAGGTAAATCAAGCTGTTGATGGTAGTGTGGAGAAGTATAAGGCAATATTTGTTGCCCGTGGCTTTCCACAGGTTGAAGGGATTGACTATGATGATACTTTTGCTCCTGTTGCAAGGTACTCATCTATCAGATCTATTTTGGCACTATCAGCGTAGATGGGTTGGAAGAACCATCAGATGGATGTGAAGACTTCATTCCTCAATGGCTAGATTGAGGAAGAGGTGTACATAGAGTAGTCGGAAGGTTTTGAGACCTTCGATTGTGAGTTGCATGTGTGCCTATTCAAGAGAGCGTTGTACGGGCTAAAGCAAGCACCTCGTGCTTGGTACACCAGGATATATAACTACTTCATTGGGTCGGGCTTCACAAAGAGTGAAGTAGATGCGAACCTATACCACATCGTGGTAAAAGGTAAGTTGTTGATCATCGTACTTTATGTTGATGATCTCATATTGACTGGTGATAATCAGTTGATCGTGTCTTGCAAGGAGGACCTTGCAAGAGAATTGAGATGAAAGGCATGGGTCTCATGCATTACTTGGCATGGAAGTGTGGCAGAAGGATGTGGAGTTGTTTGTGTCTCAGGGCAAGCATGTCAACGAGATACTCAGGAGATTCCACATGGAGAAGTGCAAGCCCATGTAGACTCCTCTAGCAGGTAACTGGAGGAAGGAGGTTGCTACTTCAAGAGAAGTGGTAGAGGCTACTATGTACAGGCAACTTGTGGGTTCACTGATGTACTAAATGAACATATGACCAAATTTGTGCTATGTGGTGAACCAGATAAGTCAAACGATGGTTCAACCTACCAAGATGTTTTGGAAGGCAGCAAACAATGTATTGAGATACCTCAGAGGCACATCTCAGTATGGATTATGGTACGTACGGACAAAGGGAGTGAAGCTATAGGGATTCACTAATGCAGATTGGGCAGGCAGTCCATTAGATCAGAAGAGCACATCAAGAGGGATTTTCAACCTTGGGTCAGTGGCAGTTTCTTGGTACAGCAGGAAACAGAGGTCGGTTGCACTCAGCTTGGCAGAGAAAAAATACATGGCTGCAAGTCAGGCAGCATGTGAGGCCATCTGCATGCAGAAAATCCTAGTTGGTTTGTTTGATCAAAGGGGGGATCCAACTGTGATCTATTGTGATAATCAAAGTTGTATCAAACTCTCTGAGAATCCAATATTTCATGATAGGTCCAAGCACATCGACATCCGATATCATCATCTTCGATACTATGTAGCAAGGAGGATCATGTTGCTGCAGTATATTTTGACAAAGGAACAAGATGTTGAAATTATGACAAATGCATTGTAAAAGTGTAAATTCCAATTCCATAGAGACAGGATTAGGGTGGCAGATAATCCCTTTCTTATTGCGAGGGAGTGTTGAAATATGGAAACAAGAATATTCCAATTTAATTTGTCATTGAATTAAATTATGAATTAAAATCAAATTTAGTCTTAACAGCTACTTGGAAATAACAAATTTATTTATTTTAAATTAATTAGTTGGATAAATTCAAGTTAGAAGTCTTTCTAAAGTCATGCAAGTGCAGATCTTGGTGGTAGTAGAAAATATTCAAGTGAGAACTTTGAAGACTGAAGTGGGGAAAGGTTCCATGTGAACAACACTTGGACATGGGTTAGTCGATCCTAACAAATGTGGAAGCCTTATATCAAGGGTACACTCTATACAAGCATCGAAAGGGAATTGGGTTAATATTTCCGAATGGGGACATAGTGGCGGGCATCAACGTTAGGAAATCTGAAGACATTGTCAGGGACCCCGAGAAGAGTTATCTTTTCTTTTTAACATTTTTCCCACCATGGAATCAATTCACCCAGAGATAGGGTCTAGTAGCTAGAACAACACCACATGTATTACAATGACCAGTGTGCCCTGGATGGCCCTTGAAAATCTAGATAATCGAGTACCATTCATACCCGGTCATACACATAACCGCATAAGGTATCCAGGGTGAAAAACCTTTTTTCAATAGAATAATGTAGGTAAGGGAAGTCGGCAAAATAGATATGTAACTTCAGGAAAAGGATTGGCTCTGAGGGTTGGGCCTAGGGGTCTGTGCCCTCAACTCATGGGTTGTTGACAATCTACCCGAGCTGCTCTCATGGTGAGGGAAGGAAGTCAATTTTTGATTAGGCTACGGGTGTAGAATGACCCTTACTAGGGGGTTTTACCTAGGTAGTGAACAATCGACATAGAACTGGTATGAACAAGGGGAATCAGACTGTTCAATTAAAACAAAGCATTACGATGATCCTCGTGGATGCTGACGCAATCTGATTTCTACCTAGTGCTCTGAATGTCAAAGTGAAGAAATTCAACCAAGCAGGGGTAAATGATGGGAGTAACAATGATTCTCTTAAGGTAGCCAAATGCCTTGTCATCTAATTAGTGATGCCCATGAATGGATTAATTAGATTCCCACTATCCCTATCTACTATCCAGCGAAACCACAACCAACGGAACGAGACTGGAAGAATCAGTGGGGAAAGAAGACCCTTTTTAGCTTGACTCTAGTTTGACTTTGTGAAATGACTCGAGAGGTGTAAAATAAGTGGGAGCCATTTTCATCGCAAGTGAAATACCACTAATTTTAAAGTTATTTTACTTATTCCATTAGGGGGAGACGAGGCACTACCCATATTTGTTTTCCTTAAGGTACATTTCGGTGGGTTAATCCAAGTGGAAGACATTGTCAGGTGGGGAGTTTGGCTAGGGCAGCACATCTGTTAAAATATAACACATGTTTCCTATGATGAGCTCAATGAGAACAAAATTCTCGTGTAGAACAAAAGGGTAAAATCACATTTGATTTTTACTTTCCCTACAAATACAAACCATGAAAGCGTGGCCTATCGATCATTTAGATTTTCATAATTTGAAGCGAGAGGTTTCAGAAAACTCACCAGAGGGATAATTGGCCTGTGGAAGACAAACATTCATAGCAAAATTTCTTTGTTATCCTTTGATGTCGGATCTTCCTATCATTGCGAAGTAGAATTCACCAAGTGTTGGATTGTTCACCCGCCAATAGGGAATGTGAGTTGGGTTTAGATCGTCATGATACATGTTAGTTTTACCCTACTAATGAACCACATCACGATAGTAATTCAACTTAGTATGAGAGGAACCTGATTCACACAATTGGTCATCATGCTTGGTTGAAAACGCAGTCGCACGAAGCTACCATCTATTTGATTATGACTAAATGCCTCTAAGCCAGAATCCATGCTAGAAGTGGTGCATGTCACTCTTTGACTATATCTTGATCCACAATAGGGGCATCACATTATCACTCGCAGAAGTCCATTTCATTTGCAAACAGTGATCACGAAGCTTCTCGGTCAGGGCAGCTTTGAAGTTTAATTCCAAACATGCATTGAGAAGAATCCTTTGCAAATGACTTAAATACACGATGGGGTATTTCAAGTGGTAATGTGGCCTTGCTTCCACGATCCACTTAGATTCAAATCTTGGTTGAATCTATTCAGAGCTTTGCTTTTTTCACAAATTATTCAAAAAAACCCAGACAACTATGTCATTGTTACACCTTTTCCTCATCCTTCAAATGACAATTATTTTTTTCACGTCTCAAAAATGCTTTGCTTGTGGGGCGGGAAATTTGAATTTTCTACATCATGACTGAGAATAATCGTTTGAGTCTGTGGAAAACTTAGGGTTGGTTCTGCAAGTGGGGGGTGTATTTCCATTTCATGGCATGACAAAAAACCAGCCCAAGTCTACGAAACTTGGTTTCCTTGTCACATCAAAGCCAAAACTATCACCCATGTATGGGGAACATGGGGATTCCATTTTGCGGCACACGATGCAAAACATTTATGTTTTAATCCTGTATAGAAATTATCTGCATATGAATTCTAAAAACAAAAAATAAACAATGTGAGAGCATAAAACATAAAATAGCTATACATAGATATGTTCCCCTGGATCCCAAAACTGGGACTACTAGATTGATTTTTCATTATGCTCCTTTCAATGTTACAATACATATATATACTTGTTGAAGCATCCATAAACTTGAATCCATTAACTCTAGATTAGAACATAACCATAGCTACCTTGATTGGATCTAAAAAATATCACGGGCAGTAAACCATTGTGCCCAAAACCATGTGCAAAATCTACGCACAAAACCATAGGTAGGTTTGGCCACCTAATATTGGGTCCAAAAAAAAATTCCTAGGGAGCTACCCTGGACCCCGTGCACCCTAACAAGGGGGAAAGCCACCCCCCCATGACCCCCTAGCAACGCCTAATGCAAAGAATATAACAAAACCCAACAAAACTAGTGCAAGCCTAGGAAACTTGGGGTTTCCATGTCCCATCCTTGATGGAAACCATGGCTTTCCATATTTTACGGCATAATGGAAACAGGTTTTTTAGCAAAGCCCCAACGTAGGTAACTCAAGGTTTCCATGAATATGAAAACCATGTCATAAGCCTAGGGAACTGGGGGTGTTTCGAAACTGCTTCCCAAAGTATGGGGAACTCGTTGTTTCCATGTTGCGGCACAACTAAAACCACCGACGCAAACCACCAAAGTCATGGAAACCTAGGGGGTTTCCATGTCCTAGCATGACATGAAATGCCTGTTATTCTGGAACTTGGGATTTCCATATCGTGAGGCAATGAAAAGCCACCAAAGTCTACGGAACTCGGGTTGTCCATTTCATGACATGATGGAAGCTTCTACCCCCAAGTTTTTGGACACACAGGGATTCCATTTCGTGTCATGACAAAAATTGCTACCCAAGTTTGGGAAACTTAAGGTTCCCATGTCACATCACAGCTAAAAATTTTGCCCCAGTCTAGGGAGCTTTGGATTTCCATCTTATCACGCGATAGGGAATGACCACCCTAGTCTACTAAAAATGGGGGTTTCTATTTCATGGCATGGTGGAAACCACCCAATTTTAGTCAATGCGGGTCTTCCATGTCCCACCATGACAAAAACTATGACATCGATGTAGGGAAATCGGGTTTCCATGTTGTGGCACGATAGAGAATCACCCAAGTTTGTGGAACTTGGGGGCTTCTATTTTGTGGCATGAAGGAAACTGCCTAATTTGAGGAACCTCGGGGTTTCCATCTCAAGCCTTGATGAAAATCATGGCCCTGGTGCAAGGAACTTGGCTTTCCATGTCACAAAAAGACCCAGATCGCTCAAGTTATGGAACTCATGGTTTCCATGTCGTAGCATAATGAAGAACCATCCAAGTCTAGCAAAACTGGGGTTTCCATTTTGTGGCAGGATGGAAACCACTTACTTGGTCTATCTATGGAACTTAGGGTTTCCATGCCTCGTCACGACAGGAGCCAGTCGTGTGACGACAATCGCCGAAGTGTGCAAAATCTAGGGTTACGATGTCCCATCACGTCGAAAACCTACTATGTAGGGGGAACTTGGGATGTTAGGGCTTCAAGTCACGAGCACCTGAGATAGTAAAAAAAATGAACCCATAGTACGGGCACACTTTGATGTGTGATGGGTGTCTACATTCAGTTAAATGTGACTCAGCTAAGCATTCAGTTACATGCGACGAATTGGTATGTCATTCGGTATGTGCAACGGTGATGGGTACACTTGTAGCGAGTGCATCATGTTGGGTAGGGTGCGTGCCCCTTGATACGTGTATGATGGATGAGTCATCGGTGGAAGGTGCGTGGGTGACCCATGTTGGGCGTCCAGATGAAAGATGTGACCATGTGTGGATGAGTTAATATGTGGGAAGGTGTGCGGTGTGTGACAGCGAATGTAACAGGCTAAGTGTTGGAGCCGACCCAAGGGTGCGATGATGCACATGAAGGGACATGGCAGTTCATTGGAATGGGGTGTGTCGAGGTTATGTGGTAGGTCGGTCGGGCATACATGATGATGGAGCTGAGCAACCCTTGTTATGACCAAGAGACTTGACCCTTGGGTGAACTAGATTTGGAGGATGCATATAAGTAAGGAGGATGGAATTTGACCAATGGACATTGAACTCAGACTTCCACATCGAAGAACAAGTGTGAAGGAAGTAGTTGGGTGAAAACATAAGGAAGAGAAGGTCATAGGTAAAAGGGATGCACAAGCGGGTGGATTACAGTGGATGGGTCAGACTTGGTAGTGTAGACAAGTAGAATGGATCGAGTTACCTAGTAGGTAGGCTACATTGTGGGCCATGCGCCCGCACTGATGGGAAGAGTTTGGGCATTGCGTAATGGAAAGTTGGGTGGACAGGTTGCAAACATGGGTGTGGGTGACTCCGATCAAAGTTCAAGGGTGGAGTTGTGTCATACAGGCCACGGGTAGTGCAACACAACCACACAATATGACGGGCAAACAATGTGGAGGTTGAGTGCACAAATTGGGTCGTGTTGAGCGCTTTGGGCAGAACGTGTTCCACGGGACAAAGGTTTGGGTTTCTAATTATAGAGTGTGGGGAGGGAAACAAGAAAGTTGCACAACTGTGGCATATATTTGGTAATCTATTTAAGTGTGTAGGCCAAGTGGTTGGTTGCATGAATTATGTGTAAAATTGTACATTTGTAAAATATTGGAGTTTATATAACGATTGGGAAGAATTTACAAGAGTTTCCCATCCAAACTATATATGGGTGTACTTGTCTTCATGTTATGATTTCCACTACATATCGATGAAAGAATAATTGAAGAATATAAATTGATGATAAGTTATTTCCATTGCATTGTTAAGAACACTTATTGGAAAATTGACTAAGTGTTGACGTAGGTGTAGACAGTGTACTCAAGTGTTGGTAAAAAGAAAAATTCTAGCGGTGCCGCACCCACCATGTGTAATTTAAAGACTACCACTAGGATAGGGGCATGACATGGGGTATCGCTATCCCTCCTCAAAAAAAGTTTCCAAATTGCGGGGAACCCGGGGTTTCCATGTCACGCCTTGTTGAAATCCTCTTAAGTGCAAGAAATTTGGAGTTCCAACTCTCTTCTTGATGGAAATCACCCAGGTGCAGTAAACTTTGTGTTTCATGTCCCTCCCATGATGGAATCCATGACCCAAGTACACAGTAATCTTACGGTTTCCATGTCCCAGTTGCAATGGAAACCACTACCTAAATCAAGGGAATTTGTGTTTTCCACTCCCCCCTGCAATGGAAATCTCCCACATCTATGAAGCGTAGGGTTTTCATGTTGCACAATGATGGAAATGCCAACTAGGTCTAAGATACATGAGATTTCCATATCTCACAGTGACGAAACCACACAGGCATGAGAAAATTGTGTATTCCACGTCCCGCCAAGAAGGAAACCCCCCAATTCCAGGAAACTTGGGGTTTCCATCTATCGACTACGACAATTTCCGCACATGTCTGTGAACCCTAGGGTTTCCATGTCCCATTGTGACAGTAGTGCTAGAAACTTGGGGTTTTCTATGAAGGGAACTATCCAAGCACGGGAACCATGGGGTTTCTATTTAACACCATAGAGGCGACTGTTAGAATGTGGGAACTTGTGATTTCAATGTCTAGCTATGATATAAACCGTTCAAGCATGGTGGGAAGAATGGGGTTTCTTTTTTCCCGATGACATATGCACAGGCATGGTAAATTTGAGGTTTCCATGCCCTACAGTGATGGAAACCATCCAAGTGCAGTGAATATTAGGTTTCCACATCCCTTTGCAATGAAATCCATCAAACTGCCGAGAAATTTGGGGCTCCCATGTGAGGTTGCCATGGGAAATGTTTAGCAAGAATGATGAAAGTTAGGGTTGTCGATTGGGTATGCATCCAAGTAGTTCAAAGGCCCAACTCCCCTAGAATTTGCAACTAGGAACTCACTCTCGATTCAAGGGTTTAAATCATATTGGACGACTTCGCACGGTGGAGGCACCCTAATTTATATGGTGGAAAGGGTGCCTTACAATCCACACCATATCCAAAGTGGATCCTTCTTATGACCCACCCAATCTTTTTCCAATCCTGCCATAAGTTGGGTTGGCATCCAAATTGTGTAATGCATTCAATGGATCAATCAGATTATTTGAACTACATCTAAGGAAATGTTTTCTCTTCCTTTGGTTTCATGTCATGTTGGGCATCCATGCATCTAGCGCATGGACTGAGTCCACATGTGATTGAGCGCTAACAGAGCAAGAGCGACCATGAAATGGGGTTCTATGAGAAGGGTGAGGGTAAGGACATTGGGAAACTTGTGATGTGGGCATCGTGAATGGAGGTGATCATGCAAATGGAGGAAGTGAATCAGCGAAGTCACGAGGGGCATGTGTACGAACGATGAGTTGGATTGACGAGTTTTGAGGTCGACCCAAGTTGGATGTGATCACTGAAACAAAAGGTGGATTACTGATATATAGGGTGAGAGGAGTGGAAATATGGGGATCAATGAACATAAGACCGAATTTGGAATGAAGAAGAGGGTTGAACTAGTTCTTGGAGTAAACTCACATCTTGTGAGAAAGGAGAAGGAATGAGTGGGGTTTGTTGCAGGTATGCGAAAACAAGGGATATCACCGTGGGTTTTCTGTATGCTACTGGATATTCATCTTGAGGTTACGAAGATCAAAAGGAATAGTATGTTGAAGTTAATTGAAGTAAGGGGAGCCTTGTTTTATATTCCCCCCTCCCATTACACTTGTTTATTTTTATATTATTGTTCCTACTATTTATGTCTATTCGTAGGAAGTTAATGTATGTTGTTTTACATTGAAGTTATATTGTGAAGATCTACCATTGAAGTAAAGTAGATGAACCATGCATAGTAACATAAGTGTTTGGTGAATGAAATAACACTTCCCCATCTCACCTTCGAAGGTCACTCCCTCCATCTCATGGATGCAATGCATCTCATTGCAACTACCATCATGCTAATCACCAAACATTTTCCATACTCCAAGTCAACATTTCCATGCACCAGCACATTGTCATCCCCCATGACTCGAACTAGTTAGGTGATCTATCCAACCCTCACTTCCAATCCATGGGAATTCACCTCCTGATGCCTTTGAGGAAGTTCTCATACCTCCCCTCTCTTCGTCACTATGAAGGCTCACAGTGAAACCCTCTTCTTTATTCTTCACGTTGGAGGAGTTGTTCCTCCTCCTCCATCCTTCTTCTTTCCCAAAATCTACACAATCAAGTCAACCAACCTCTCCTCCTTTCTGTCTTGAGAGAAAATTCACAAGCTTCTAACATTTTTCATGTTTAGGTCCTCCTTGTACAAAACCATGGAGGAGATCCTTGTGTGATACCCCAAACGACTCTTCCTACTCATCGACATGATCACGGTCTTCCATTTTTTCTATGATCAAGAGTAAGTATAGGTCCATCATCAGATGACTTAGGTTTC
The DNA here is from genome assembly GCA_000404065.3 of Pinus taeda. NCBI lineage: Eukaryota > Viridiplantae > Streptophyta > Pinopsida > Pinales > Pinaceae > Pinus > Pinus taeda. Next base: position 77,337 of record APFE030668448.1, on the reverse strand, counting down.
TAACAAGAATTCCATCCCCAACACCATCATATGATCATCCATCAGTGCTGCTCTCAGATCCATCTTCCCAAACCATAAACCAAGATTCACCGGAGCGTCTCTAAGAATCCCTGTCAATTCTTTCAATCCCTAGTTGACAACTTTGAAGGTACTCAACTGTCTCTGGCTCTTTGTTCAACTTCAATAACTTTTTTGCCTTCTTACTAAGGAAGCTATTGGAAGCTCTTGAATCGACAAATGAAACAAACTTATTTCCAAGCACAGTCACCTGCAAAAAAATGTAAGCCTAAGTCCTTCTAATCTTATGAAGAACTCGTTCCATGCTTCCTTCTTATCTCCATGACCTTCTTGATTACCTTCTTCTCATCATCAAGGCAACATATACCTACATCGTTCAACTTCAACACAATTTTCCTCTTGAGTTTCTTCACTTCTACATTTGGTTGAGGTCCTTCCATCGTAAAACCTCCTTCCTTCTTCATTGGATGCAAACAGCTTGAACCTGCTCTAGTGTTGGCAGGTTTCATTCTTCCATTCTCCTCCTCCTATGACTGTCGCTTCATTGCTCCCACTTGAACTTCAACCTCTCAACCAAATCCCTCAATCTTCACTACATATGTCATCATTCTAACTTCCCCATTCAAAGGCTTTGAATAAACTTCACCTTGTCCCTTAACTCAATTAGGCACATTTCCCTCCTTTGAAGATGCATCTTCACAATCAAGACTTGGCTTAACTTTTTCTCATAGCACTTAAACTTATTCCCACATCTTCACCTCTTTCTCCTTTATACGATCTCAATCATCGGAATGCACTCTAAGTCTTTCACTACTCTATAGGGTTTAAGCCTCCAACAAACTATCTTCCTCAACCTTCTCGTATAAAGCATTCAAGTCCTTCCACAGTCCCGCTATCTCTAGTTTGGTGCAATCCATGCTTTCCACCATTCTCACAAGCTCACTATAGCGCCCACGGAAACCCCAAATTTCATTCAGGAGGGTCGGGTCACATCATGTCTGGGTGCCTGAGCACATGGGGTCATGCCAAAAATTCTATGTTGTAGTCACCCATGTGCCTTGTGCTCATTCCTACGATAGGGTTGTGTAGGCACCTAGGCACACTGGGCCATGCCAAAAATTCTAATTTGTGACTGCTCGTGTGCCTTGTGCACATTCATGCGACCCATTTTCCTTACACTCCCTCGTGCCTTCATTTGGGTTGTAAACCCATGGAAACCCAAAATTTCATTCAAGCATGTTGGGTCATGTCATGTGTGGGTACCCATGTAAACTCATTTGTGGGTGCTCATGTAAATTTTTTTGGATAGGATGGGTCATGTCATGTGTGGGTACACGGGCACATGTGGCCGCACCAAAAATACAAAGTTGTGACCGTCCCTGTGGCTTGTGCATGTTTGTGCAAGCCATTTTCCTGAAACTCCCTCTTACCTCCATTCAGGTCATGTGACCATGAAAATCCCAAATTTATTTTAGGAAGGTCAGTTCATCTTGTGTTTCGGTCCCTGGGAATATGGGTCATGCCAAAAATGCTAAGTTTTGATCACCTGTGCAGCTTGTGATCATTTGTGCGATCTATTTGCTGAGGCCCTCACTCATACCTTCATTTGGGTTGTGCATCCATGGAAATGTGTTCGAGAAAGTCGAGTGTGAACGCTTATGCACACGTATCCATGCAAAAAGTTATAAGTTGTGACTGCCCGTGTGCCTTATACACATTTGTGCAACCCTTTTTCTCAACGCTCCCTCGTGCCTTCATTCGGGTCGTGTGCCGATGGAAACCCCAAATTGCATTCATGTAGATCAAGTTGTGTTGTGTGTGGGTGCTCAGGCACATGTGACCATGCCAAAAATGCTAATTTTTTACTGCCCATGTGCCTTATCTGTGTTTGTATGGCCCATTACCAGATGCTCTATCTTGCCTTCGTTCAGGTCATGAAGCCGTGGAAACCGAAAATTGCATTCAAGCAGGTCAGGTCGTTTTGTGTGTGGGTGCTTGGGCACACAAGGATGCGCCAAAAATGCTAAGTTGTGTACTACCCATGTGCTTTATGCACATTCCTACATCCCATTTTCCGAACGCTCCCTCCTGCCTTTTGTTGGATCATGTGCCCATTGGCACCCCAACTTTTGTTCGGGTGGGTCAGGTCATGTCATGCATGGGTGCCCGAGCAAATATTGTTGTGCCAAAAATGTGAAATTGTGATCACCTGTGTCCCTTGCACATGTTCGTGCGATCCATTTTCCTAATGTTCCCTCGTGCCTTTTGTTGGATTATGTGCCCATGGCAACCCCAATTTTCGTTCAGGCGGGTGGGCCTATGTCATGTGTGAACACCCATGTAAACACATTCGGGAAGGTCTAATCATGCCATGTGTGCTCAGGCACACGCGGTCGTGCCAAAAATGCTAAGTTGTGACCACTAGTGTGTCTTATGCATGTTCATGTGACCTGTTTTCCCAACACTCCCTAGTGCCTTTGTTCAGGTCATGCACCCATGAAAACCCCAAATTTAGATCGAGCGAGTCGAGTCGTGTTGTGTGTGGGTGCCCGTGCAAATGCATTTGGGCAGGTCAGGTCATGTATTGTGTGGGTGCACAGGCACATAGTTCGGGTCATTTCATTTGTGGGGACCAATGTAAATGCATTCGAGCAGCTTGATTTGTGTGTGCACACCAGTGCAAACACATTAGGTCGTGTCAAGTCGGGTCTTTTGTGGGTTCTCGAGCCCACAAGGTCATGTGAAAAATGTTAAATTTTTTCCACCCGTGTGCTTTGTGAATGTTCGTGCATCCCATTTGATGGGCTCTCCCTAACATATTTGGGTGGGTCAGGTCGAGTCGTGTCACGTGCGAGCACCTGAGCACATGGGCCCATGCCAAAAATACTAAGTTGTGACCACAGGTGTCCCTTATGCACGTTCGTGACAACCATTTTCTAGGTGCTCTGTCATGCCTTCATTTGGGTTGAGCATGCATTTGAAACCCCAAACTTTGCTTGGGCAGGTCGAGTCATGTCATGTATGCGCCCTCAAGCAAACACGCTTGGGCAAGTTGGGTCAGGTCGTGTCATGTGTGGGAACCAAGGAAAATGTGTTCAAGTGGGTTCAGTCTAGTCATTTTTTGTGTGGACTCCCAAGAAAACACATTCAAGTAGGTCGGGTCAGGTCATGTCGTTCATGGGTGCTTAGGAAAATGCATTCGGGCAGGTGAGGTTGGGTCTTGTCATGTCGTGTAGGGTCAGGTCAGGTCAGGCATATTAATTTGGGTCATTTCAGTCAGGTAGGGTCAAGTCGAGTCAAGTTGGGTCAGGCGAGTTGGGTCAAGTAGGGTCGTATCATGTCGTGGGCACCCAAGCACATGACCCCATGTCAAATATTCTATGTTGTGACCGGGGGTGGGCCTTGTGCACGTTTGTGTGGTCTATTTTCTTGGTGCTCCCATATGCCTTTGTTTGTCCATGTGAACTCATTCGGGTAGGTTAGGTCGTGTCATGTGAGGGCACCCATGTAAACTTATTCGGTCGAGTCGGGTCATGACGTGTGAGGGCACCCATGTAAACTCATCCGGTTGGGTTGGGTAGGGTTGTGTCATGTGAGGGCGCCCATGTAAACTCGTCTAGGTGGGTTGTGTCATGTTGTGTGAGGGCACACCCGGGCACAGGGACCCATGTCAAAAATGATAAGTTGTGACCAGGGGTAGGATCTGTGCACATTCATGCAACCCATTTTCCTAATGCTCCCTTATGGCTTCGTTTTGTGTGTGTGCGAGGTGGGTGAAGGGGGCGGTGGGTAGGTAGTGGGGCGTTTGTGTGGGTGGGGGGGCGGCTAGGTCGGGAGGGGTGTGGGCGGAAGGCGGGCACCTAGATGTTACAGTGAGAGCTGTCGCAAACCGCATCCTATGCCACCATCGCGGCCCACTGGTCTTCCTGCGAGGTTTTGTGATTCTCGGAATCGCCCGCCACTCCATGGATGGATGAGGTGGTGTCGGTGGGCTTCTACCATTTCTTAGTGTTAATATTTTTTTAATTTCAATTTTCTAATTATACAAATTAAAAAATTTATGATATATTTTCATTGTGGATTTAATTTAATATGTTTTTGTTATTTACTGATTTATGTGTTTCTATTTTTCAGGAAAATGGAATCAAAGAAGATTTATGTGAATCTTTCTGGACCAAAGACTCTTAAAGGTGCATATTCAAAAAACATTGGTGAACAAACTGCACCTGAGCTCATGGCTACAAATCTTTCAGGTGCCTTAAATGATAAAAAGATGATTTCATAGTGGAAAAATTCAAAAGAGGTGAAATTTCCATCAAGAATATAGTATGTGAAAGTAAGATAAAACCAAAATGTGAATATATATCTATATATTGATATACCGAATGATAATGGAACTTATGAGGTGATGGGAAGAGTCATAAATATGTATTCGGTACCGAACACTGAAGTTGTTTACATACTTACAAAATCTCCCAAGTCACATGAAAGGATTAAATATCGACTATCATATTCATTGTATGAAATGAGAGAGGAATCTACAAAGTTGTGTAAAAAAATCATAAATGAGATGAAACAAAACATCGTAAGTATTGTTATTTATATTTGTATTTTGTGTTCTTGAAACTGTCTCACTATATTTTTTTAACTTTGTTTTTATTGACATATGATATTTTGTGTGACAGAATTTTGTTGAAAGTTGTTCAATTAGGTTGGGAGGAATTCATTTCATAGAGCATGATATCATGAAAGTTGTCAGCAGTTTTTACACAGTGTCAGAAGAAGATATGGAAAACAAGAAAAATGTAGTAATTGATGATGCTACAAAACTACATCCAAAGGATAAAAAAAAAGGCCTCTAGTGGATAAATCTAGTAAGGGTAGACAAGTTACTTTTGAGGACATAAAGTTGAAACTGACAGTGAAGCAGATATTGTCATTACTACAGATGACATCAAAACTGAGAAGAGCCATAAAAGACCAAAAGTAACAATGCCCAAGAATAAATCTGTTGAGAATGTTATGACGAAGAAAAGTAAAGTTGAAGATTTTGAAGTAGTCATTACCAGTAGTCAAGAACCTACTGAAACTTCAAAAGAAATCAAATAAATCATTACACCAGGAGCTAATTTAGAGGATGGCATTATCAAAACAAAACAAAATACCATTCGATAGAATTTGACAAAGAGAAACCTAATTAATGGTGGTCGTACATTTCAGCTTAATGTCAGACAAACCTATAAGGCAAGTGAAGGACAATGTCAATATCAAGTCAGAAAGCCACACCATCTGCATGTTCACAACTTGAAGACATTGATGAGGTACAATCCATATGCTCATGTGGTTAATTATGTGCTTCTTTTTGATCCAGTTCAAGTTCCCAACAAAAAAACATTTGATAAGTCAAAATGTTTTGAATACAATTATTATGTGCTTGGGGGGAACCATTCTATAGAAGCTCAAAGACAATTGATGGAGGAATATCCTACTAATCCATGTTTTGAAACAATGAAATGTATCATTTATGCTGGTTTATTAGATACAGAAGCAAAGTTAGTGGCATGGGATCATAATTCAGATAATGAATATAGGATGTCTATGACTTTCATCCAAAGGCTTAGATTTATTCATAGTGAATTTCAAGAAAAATGTGGTGGGGATAGGATAAATGTTACTGCAGATTTTCGAAGGGAATGTTGTATGGAAATAGGCTATCAAATTGAAGAGAAAAGCAATTCAAAAGGTGTTAAAAGCAAAACTATTAGTGATTTATTCAGAGGTGTTGATAACATTTTCCAATTGGCATTTAAAACTAGAGATGTTTGGAAGTTGATTGATGATATTTTTAGCATATGGGAAAACATTTGCATTAAAAACCAAAAGGTCAAAAAGTCTAAGCCATTGATATGTAGCAACAATAAATCAGCTCCTGAAATGAAGCAGCTTCCAGAAGATATGACTATCACACCTTGGAGAGCAATGCAAGGAGTGAAAGATGAAAAATTTGTCAAAACAATATTATCTCGTGTGAGGTCGGGGGAATAATCATTGGAGGAAATGTCTGAGGAATTTCAAAAGTAAGTTTGTTGAATTATTTTTATTTATTTCTAGATTATAATTTCTTTTAAATAAAACATGTTGTTCTTGGTAGTATTTGTTATACATATCATTATATTAACTTTTTGTTACTTTATCTATCCAGTCACTGTCAAAGTTCACATGAAAAAATCAAGAACAAACGGTTAAGTTGTTGAATGAAGATAGTTGGGATGATGTTGTACGCAACTATCCAGATTCAAGTTCTACATCAACATTAAAATCTTTTTATCTTGCATTTAGAAAGGTATCTTGATTTACACATTCATTTTTATTCATCTGTGTACTATTTTTAATTTATAACTTACACATATATTTGTTTATTTTATAAAATATGAAGAAGGATGATAATGGAGCACCAGATAGCTTCAAAAACTTTATTGAAAAAATAAAGAAGGAAGCAACATATTAAGAATTTTTAACTTGATCCAACTCTTACACATTTCATTTGGAATGGGCTAGACACTATTCAATATCAAGTAATACAAGGCGACTGTGAAGACATTGCTAAACTCATAACTAAAAGGGAGTATGCCCTAGTTATTGCAGATATTCCCCATGGTTTCAATATTCCAAACATTGACTATGATAGTGACCCTTATACTTATCAAGCTCTTAGTAAAGTGGTTGTGTGATTTGTAGAAGTAAAGTCATCACCATTATGGAGATTTGTGGCATTTCATTCAGACACACAATTGGCAATGATATTGTCAAGCTTCAAGGGGAAAACAAAATCAAAGATGCAACATACATTGTAAGATGTTTAAAATGTATATTTGATTAATGTTAAAAAATTCATTTCTGTACAAGTTGATTGAAATTTTACTATTTCATGTTACAGGCAAAAGTCAAATCTTCTTAACCATGAAGATCAACTATTTATAAATGATTGTGAGTTCATTCATATTGACAGTTGAGCAAAAGATGATAGCTATATGTCTATGATTTTTAATTGGGTAGACAGAAAGAGTTATAGCCAAACACTGACTTATGATGCTGTTGTGAGAAAACTAACATATGAAGACAAAGAAGCAAAAGGAGAGATAGTTAACATTTATCAAAAACCACAATTATTGATTAACTATCTTATAAACATATGTTCAAATGAAGGAGATTGGGTTATGGATTTATTTTTTTGCTCAAGTAAGTTTTATTATATGGAATTGAATTTCAATATGTTATTTAATTAATATGTCATTGTACTAATTTCTTTCATTATTTCTTTTTTGCTTGATAATTAGGTACAACACTAGCATATTTCCTTCAAAAAGGAAGAAATTGCATTGCAATTGAAAAATATCCATTACAGTGTAATTTCATTCAGCAAAGAATTAATGCTCTTCAATTTCTTCCAGATGTAATGCAAGAAATTGGGTTTAAGAAAGGGGACTTTAGTGAATCACGTGTGGCAAAAAAGGCAAAGGAACCCCAACCACCATTACATGGGATGTTTGGAAAGACATACATTAGGAGATTTGCAAACATCAAAGATCCATTAGAAGACGAAAATGAGCAAAAGGAAGCAGAAAATATTGTGGAAGAAGACAATGACGAAACTCTAGAGGATGAAGAGTTTGGAATGCATGACATTGTTGATTAAATTTAAGTTATGCTTGGAAATCAAGCTCATTTTTTGTAACTATTAAGTAGTTATACTTGTAATGTTTTGACTTTAACATTTTATTCGAAGAATATACACTCAATTAAGGTTGTTATGCGTTCAATATTTGTAATATGTGATTTTCGCATTAAGTAGTTATACTTGTAATGTTTTGACTTTGACATTTTATGCGAAGAATATACACTCAATTAAGGTTGCTATGCGTTCAATATTTGTAATATGTGATTTTCGCATTAATTTTTAAGTTAATCATTAATTTTAAAAAAAATTGATTATTATTATTTTTTGACATGAAATTCATAAAAAAAAAAAAAAAAAAAAAAAAAAAAAAAAAAAAAAAAAAATAATTATTAACCATTATTAGTTAAAATTTTCGTATAAAATTTGTGATTTGCGCATAGCAAAAAAATTATCAAAAACGTGTAGTTTTTTAGTTATGTTTATGTTCAAAATGGGCTATTTTTATGTCCATTTCTAAAAAATATTGTTTTTTAAAAACCATTATTTCTTGTGGATTGAAAAATTAATTAACGATGTATAAATATGTACAATATCGAAAATTCAAAATATCGACCTTCTTCTTTAAATATGCAAAACAATAAAAACCTCACCACCAAAAAATTAAAATTAAAATAAAAACAAGAAATATGAAGAAAAAGACCACTTCAAAAATTATTAAATTTACAAAATAATTATTTACATTTCATACATTAGAAAATAAATAAATAAAGCCTTTTAAAAAAGGGCCTGGTGTAGAATTAGCAAATTTTTAAATTAGCATAAAAAACACTACCATTCTAAAATGCAATGTACATAAAAAAAAATTATAGTGCCAAAAACTATGCTCTAAAAAACACGTGTCTTCTGCATCACCCCTTTTCAAAATCGGGTCACTTTTTTTCTATCTCTACAAAACGGGTAACAATATGAGTTCCTGTTTCAAAGTCTACATTGTTGCTAGCATCTCATGATTCACCTCAAACAATATAATTTCAAGGCTTATTCCTCTTTGCTCCAAACCAAACAAACTACAATCTTATTCTCCCTTTAGAAACACAAACTAGAAGGCTAAGGCTATTAGAGTTGTTTAGGCTATCAAGATTTTGCAAATTATTCAAGCCCTTTCATTAGCTAGCTGTGGTTGGAATATGAGAAGGTTATATAGCTTGAGATAGGGGACATGGATCCTCTTATGATGGGATAGGTCTCATCCCTTTTGTTTTGTTCCATCTTAATAGGGTAAAGGAGCCCAAACAGTCTCTCTTGACTCTATATTGACTAACCATTTACCAAACTTCTGCTCATGAAGCTTCTAGACCTAGAAGCTTCGACTCTGTTTCTTGAAACTTTCCAAAAGACGTTGGCATGGGTAATGGATGGATATAAGTGTTGATTGGTGCTAGGCTCAGTGTTAAACTCTGCAAATCGATGCGGGGAAGAAACTGAGGGATAACGTCAGCCTTTAAAAATAAGTTTGAAGGAATATTCTTTGGGAAATGTTGTAAGAGGAAAATGTTTTGCACATAAAGAGTGATGTAAAGACACGTTCTTCGTGACAGGAAAACACATGAGGTTCACTATAGAGGTACTGCAAGATCAAGGAACGGGGAGTACAGGGACAATGACAAAATGTTGTGTAGCAGCGCAGTAATCTGAGCATAAGACTTGATGAACTTTTGATAATATCTAGTATGGTCCAGCATTGTACACAATTGTTTGGCACTCCTTGGGTGCTCCAAATTGACTATTACCGTGATCTTGGCGAGGTCCACCATTAGTCCTTGCTTGCACACCACATGACCCAGAAAAATCCCTAAGGGGACACAGAATAAGCATTTTTTCAAGTTCAACATGACCTGATATCTTTGGCATGTATCCAACATTAGGCGTAGACTAGATACGTCCCGCTTTACTAGCCCAAGCATTGTCTAGTCATCAAAATACACCTTGAAGAACTTGTGAATAAACTCCTTGAACGTCGATATGACTACACAAGATAATATTGTTGGCGCATTCTTGAGTCCAAACGGCATCACAGTATACTAGAAACAATCCCATTCCATTTCGAAGTTTTTTTTACTCCTTTCTTCTGGTGTGATCTTAATCTAATGGTATCTAGAGAACCCATCAGTGAATGAGTAGGCCTCCTGCCCTCCAACATTATCTAGTACCTCATCAACAAATGGTGTTGGAAAAGGATCATGGACGCAGGCGTCATTCAGCTTCCTCATATCTATGCAAATCTGTATTTCTCCTTTTTGTTTCTTTTCTTGGACCACCATAGGGCTCACCCAGTCAGATTCCTCCACAGGGTCGATAATGCATGCCTCAAGCATCTTGTCCAACTCCAAGTAGACCCTTTCCTTGTATTTGGGATTAGGGAGATATGGCCTCTGCTTAATAGGCTTCACATCCGTAGCAAAACAACAATTTTATCCACTGTGGCATCATCCCAGTAATCTTCACAAATTTTGGTTCAGCTTTAGTTCAATGTTGACGTGCCTGGTTTTCTTTGGCTTGGTGATGTCTGTATTTTCTATCTACCTACCTTCAACCTCACAATGCTATTCAACCTCTAGGATATTAATATTTCTTAGATCTTCATCCTCCCCCTCAATAGTCACATTATAGCATTCCAATGCATGGTGCAGCTGGGTGCTCCAATCTCGTTGAACTAACTCCAAAGGATCCTGCAGAATTCTGAAGATCATCGCCTTAACCTCCTACGAAGCTTCAACAATACTTTCGAATCCATATTCAAAATTGAAAGTCATTAAGAAACCTTCCCTTCATATATCCCACTCCGCGTTGCCATGGTAGAGCTCTGTTTCCAAGTACCAATTCATAAGGATTATATCCAAAGTATGGCAAAATAAGTGCACCCACTCTCGTTGCAGCTCCATTCCTAGACTTTAGTCCACTTCGCCAAATGATCACACGGATCATTTATCCCATCATATTTTTCAGTTAATAGGACTTTCAAATGAAAAAATCGCAACCTCATCATCCTCTTGTAATAGCACCCTTCATCAAAGTTGTCTTTTGTGTACCCCACCATTGTGTGGGCATAGTGTGCAACGCCAAATCCAGCGCTTGAAAGTGATGATCCTCAGGTACTTCTCTTTCAAAGGAATCCAAAAACCTATATACATCAATTAAACCATCATAATAGGGTAAATTTATGACCTCCGATGACACACATCGCAGTGATTTAGTCATCATGTTACAGCGCAACGTATATACTTCATGCAACCGATTTTGCCAATGCTCCAATTATTCATCTGAATCTGAGGTAAAGGAGCTTTCATGGTCCCATGAAATCTGTACATCAGCTATTGGATTAATCTAGTCTTGTTCTTGTGCTGTGATTTTGTAGATTTAATCCAAATCATCATCACTTTATTCATAGTCACAGACTAGTTCAATATAGTGCGGTACTTCTACAGGGTCCAACGGTACTACAACGTGGAGAAATTTCCTTTAAAACGACATTGTATGCTTTTCTAAGTTGATGACTCCATTCATATCAATGCCCTAGTCAATTTCAAGTAGTGCAGGGCATGGATTTTTGTCATCAACGATTTCTATCACTTCAAAATTAGCCAATGCACTCACACCTTCTATGTCTACAGTAACTCCATGTAGTTGCCCCATAGGGATAACCTTCTACTAGTTTTCCATCCTCAGGTGAATCAGAGAACATTGCAGTGCAGGTCTCCCTATTCTCTCCCATGTTTGTTTAGGAAAAACGTTTGCATCAGATCCCAAATCCAAAATAACCTAGTCCATCTCATATCCTCATACCTGTGCAGTGAGCCTCATCTCGCCCAATTCTTGCCTTATGTTTTCCAATATTTCTGACTACATGGTGTCCATCAGGAGTATTTTCCTTACCAACACACTTTTTTATCAACACTTGTAGCCCCTTCAAAGCCTTGCTATTGCACATAAGTTTCATGTAAGTCTCCAGGAATGTAGTAAGTACAGATGAATCAACCTCTATAGGTGCGTTGATGTCTAGTAGTTTGTCTTGGCTTCCTGAGGTAGATGCCTCAATGAAGATTTTCTTCGCTTCCATAAATGTCTCCTTCATGTGTTCTAGATCGAATCTGAATTCTTTTTCTAGGGCCTTACAGACCCATCCACTCTCTTTAGGTTGTTTTCCCTTGTTGTCCCTAGTCCCTACTCTGATTTTCAGCACTATATTCACATTTGGATCCTCCTCGCAGGGCTCATCCCTCATCATCTGAAGTTTTGTGTAGGGTGATGAGGTTGCACCTTCTTCTCCTGCATCTTAGCTATCAGCACAGGGCATTCTTCTATCATATGGTCAAACTAAGTGCAGTATCAACATGACAAGCACGTTTGATTCTGACACTCCTATGCGTAGTGCCTTTGCATCTCGCAATTATAGTAAATAACTTGTCCACAGCCTCTACCAAGTCCTCCTCCTCCTAGGCCTCATCCACGACTCTGATATCCTCCATGCACTCCCCCAATGCCTTGATCTGAAGGCTGAGTTTTTGCTTCCATTTGATAGGTAGGTGTTCTTGCCATCATCAATTCGTAGCTACAATAGTAGCATTCATCATGGCCCACCGATTTGCATAAATCGCAGAACAATTGTTCTGGTCTTTGAACGAATGGTTGTAGCAAATGACAATTATTTGTTACATGTTTTCCAACCACCTGACAAATAGTGCACCATAGCGCGGACCTCGTACTTGGTACTCATGGATCTTCCTGCCTCAAGGGCATTGGTCTCCCCCCTTTGATATAATTCATGAAGATAGGGAAATGATATTTATCATGCCCTTGTCTCTTGCACTTGAGGCACAAAACTTCCTCGCATACCTCTGGCCTAGCCTCCTTTTCTTTCTTCAAGCTCTACAGTTCCAAGCAGAGGTTCTGCAATTGTGAGTGAATTTGTTGAACTCCAAAAGACGCATCTTGAATAAGCATTTCATGCAATCTCATCATGATTTCCAGTGCTTTCACCTAAGTCCCTATCTTCTGCTACAATAAAGTAATCGCCAGGTGGGGTAGGAGCGAGGCTATAAACCACTTGCAGTGTTGACTATCTTTGAGCTGCATATTAGCTTTGTGGATCACACACTTCAATATTTGATCTAAATCCTAGGGCATTTCACCAGCCTTCATTGTGATTTCCTTGAATTCAACTACACAACAACATCTTATTCATGTATTCAAATATCTTATATACTTACCTCGTGGCCCTTTGAAGAGTCGTCACTACTTCATTGTAGCTAACTGAGGTATCAACCATGAACTCTTTCAAAAATCCTCCAATGACTTGATCAAGCCAGTGATCAACATCATGCGTGATCTTATCTTTAGAAGCTTCCAACCTCTGCACTAGCTCTAGAGTCCATACTAGTGGACCTTCAAGTCTCCACCTTCCTTGGTTGTTTGCCAATTTAGCTATCCACTCGTATAGCTTGATTGGGAAGGTGAAGAAGAAAATTTCGTGTATTTCTATGTACAAATATCTTTCCAACCACTATTCTTTTGACAGGTGCAGATTCTTCTTTCCCTGCATTGTGAATTCATGTATCTTTATAGCCAACCACTTCTCAATTTCCTTTTTGGTCGAATTCCAGTGATGCAACATCACACAACTCCTTAAGCAGATCCTGGTCCTGGCAACAAAACCATTTATTGGCTTAGTAGTTCCTAACCTAAGTTCAAAGTTAGTTGTGCCAAATTAAACCCTACAGTACTGGCCCTTTCGACATCAACCCACGTAGCGTGGACTGAAGTCTCACCCGAAGCAGTATGGCGAGATGTTGGAACCAAGTCTCCTCATCCAGAGATTAGTGTGATGTCCTTTTATGTTTTATATCTTCCACTATAGTTTCCTTCAAATGGCTTCTAGACCTCTGCGAACGTCTACGATCAGCTTCTATGGACCTCTAACAGATAGTTGTTACACATAATTTTGTCACTGTCCCTGTACTCCCCATCCACAATCCTAGAAGACCTCTATAGTGCACCCGACATCCTTTCCTACCATGAAGAAGCTCCCATTGTGTCCCTCTTCATGAGTAGCACAATTCCCTTTTGCATCACTTCCCAAAAATCTTCTATTTATCCCAGTTTACAAGACTGACACTAATGACCCATGTCCTCCCCACACCGATATATAGGGTTTAAAACTATCCCTAGCATTGATCGGATCAACTAAGCCCTTTCTCAATCGTGCTAATCCTCTTTTGGAAAGTTTTTTAAATATGGAGTCGAAGCTTCCAGCTCTAGAAGCTTCATAATGGAAGTCTAGTAAATGGTTAGGCCAAATGGAGTTGAGGAGGTCAGTTTGGGCTCCTTTCCCCTACTAGGATGGAACTAATCCAAGAGATAAGGCCTTCTCCCATGAGAAGAGGAACCATCTCCCCTCCATCATAGCTATATAAACCTCTCTTTTTCCCAAGCATAAGTTAGCTTTTAGTCCTAATTAAGTTTTGGCTAAGGTTTTAACTTTGGAGTAGTCAGCAAGCTACCCATAGTTTATAGCTTTCTATTTTGTGTTTAAGGGATAATTGTGAGTTTGGTTTGGTGTGAAGACTAAAGAGAAGAGCCTTGAGACTACCATTGTCGAGGTTATCCATGAGATGCTAGCAAAAGTGTGGGAACCTGAATATATCAGAGGAGAATAGCAATGTCAAGACATCGGTTGTAATCTCTTCTTAAACTAATATAGATGCAACTATCAATTGATTTCATACATTAAATGCCATCTCACATATTTATGGCTTAATGTTGCTTGACCTGTTAAGTAGGCTAAATACAATATTGTATGCTATTATGTTTGTTTTTTGTTGTTGTTTGCTTGTTTCAAGTGTGCGAAGGAATGAAATGAAATATAGTTGGAGAGAGAGGAATAATGTTCTGAGAGGTAGGCCCTCTTAATTGATTCTAGCCTAAGAAAATCTTCCATAGATTGTCTTTTTGTGACCAAACCTGCTCTCTCAGGCTAGAGGAATTATTTGTCTTCGCACTTAGAATTTACCTACATCACAAATTGGCAACTCCGAGGGGAGTCTATCCTTCTATTTGATTGATTGTAATTTCATGGTTTTGTGTGAACTTTTCTAGTATGACCATTTCCCTCTAGTGTTCTCTGCTTTTCCTAGTTTACTACTCTGAGTCTGAAATTTACAGTAGCAAGTCTGGTTTTCACCTGAAGAAAAAAATATTTTTTCCTTTGAATCCTTGGTCAGCGTAGTTTTTTCTAAAATAGTCACGTCAATCGGATTGAGTTTCACCAAAACAGTCACACCGACCCCCCCCTCTGGCACTTGTTGTCAGTTAGGCAGTTGCATCAATGCCTGTACATGGAGATTAGGGTTTACCCTAGATCTCAACATGTGTGTCTTTCTCTCTTGATTTCTGCCTCGTAGCTTGTTTTAGGTTATTTCTCCCTAACTGGAAAGCTTGATTTGGCTTGGTTTGTGCGCTTGTTGGTTTTCCTTGTTTTGCTTGATTTATTGAGTCTTTGGATGCTTAGTGGCTCTAGGACATCTAGCTTGTCATCCATTCTGCTGATTGTGAACTCAGTGAGTCAAGTTGTTGGTGAATTTACTACTTGCATTTCATTTGTAGTCCTCTTATTGCTTTGATCTCCATCATTCAAGTTAGAAAAGTTTCATTTGATTGTTTAATCGTCTCTTTTCTGGCATAGATCACGTTGCTTGTCTTGGTTTTGGTAGATCCATTGCATCATTAGTTTGGAAGAAGTTATTTTTTGTGTCTTTTCATCTGCTTTAGGATTTATTGTCTCAAAAACTTTTTCATTGAAGTGTTTTACAAAAAAATCATTTTGTCATTTCATGAAAAGTACACAATTCTAGTTTTCTCCATCAATGTGTTATGTTAGTTAGCATCATTGAAGATGAGAGTTGCATTTGCATTTGAAAAGAAAAAGAATTCTCGTTACCTTTTGGAAGGACTGCTTGAAGTGAAATTATTAGGAAAATAGGAATTGGGAAGAGTTTTTTTTATTGTTTTGTTTTCAAAAAGTGATGTCGTGAAAAAATCGTTTTGTTTTTAGTTGCTTGGTTGTTTGCATTTGATTATGTTCCCTATTTCTCAATTAGCATAAACTTTCATCAAAGACAAAGATATATTTTCTCATATAGCTACATGTAGGATTTTTGTCAGATGACACTGGTAGGGCCTTGTAATTGAAACTTAATTCAAGGTCAACTGTTAAAATTTATCGAATTAACCTAAGGAAGCATTGAAACTTAACGCTTACATTTAGAGGTCTAGGCTAGAGACATGTTCTGGCGTCTTAAAACCTAGCAGTTGTCATTCGCTCCAGCACTAGACAACACTCGTATGAACTTGTGCTCCCCGTACCATCATGTATATAAAGGGAGACCCCACTAGGTTGAAATCCTTTATCTATAAGAAGCTAAGTCTGTTGCCTTGTAAATGTGATACACCAAACATAGCATTTGGGGAGATTGCCTTCCCATACTTCTTGGTTCGCTGGGAGGTATTTTGTGGTTCATAGTTACCTAGTAATCCTTTTGCCTAGATTATCCCGAGAAGTCATTTTTTATCTTTACTGACTCTTTAAATTTGAAAAAATCATCAAGCACTTGTCCTTTCAAGCTCGTTAATTCCAAAAGTGACAAGAGTCACTTTTCGTCCTTTTCTCAACTCTTAAAATATGAAAAGGCAAAGTTTTGTTTCATTGTCTTAAAATTAACTACCCACAAAATATTCCTGGTTAAAGTTATCTTCCTTAGTGTTACTTTAAAAGTCGATTCCAATGGCAACATTTGCATAGTCTACTAGTCAAGGGTTCCCCTATAATGGGAATCCTGGTCCTTTTCCTTCTTTGGAAATGTTTATGCTCCTTATACGGCGATGTTTTCCCTTCCTAGGTTAACCATTGGTCTACATGTTTGGTTGTTTTCAACCTCGATGGTCCCGAGCGTCCTGACTCCTTTTCAAACGTCTAATTCATTCGAATCATGTCATGATGATTCAAAGGTTGACCCCTCACCTTCTTCCCCTATTTCTTCACCCTCCTTTTCTACTTCATCTGGTGAAAGTTTGAAGTTCAATACCTAGGAGGTTAAGAAGAAGAAGAAGAAGAAGTCTGATAAGTGAGAGGCCAACCATGCAGTTGTTGCTCTAAATGCATTTCTTGTCGATAAACCTTTTGATCCTCCACGGAAGGTCAGATTCCCTTGCAAGCTGTGTAAGGGTGACCATCTCCTTCGAGACTATCCTGGTGTCCCCAGAGTCTTAGAGGTATGGTCTCAAGACCTAAATCGACTATCCCCGTCAACCTCTAGAGATCATGTCGATGCTACATCTTCAGCTAATGATGGTAAGAAGAAGAGAAATATTAGATTCCCCTGTAGGTTATGTGAAGGAGAGCATATTCTTCACCTTTTTCCTCTTATGGATAAAGCTTCCAAATTTTTGGAAAAGCTTGCAGCTGCTCAACCCCAACTTCATGTTGGTTATCAGAAGCTTTCTTCTTACCCTCTCCCAATTAGTAAAGAGATTGACTTGGATTCATCTCTTGTCCATCCTACTCTTCCTAAGTGAGACTCTCTTGTGTTTGTTCTCGACCAACCATTGGTCGAAAAGAGTGTTAACTTGGTCCCGCCACCAGTTGATCACTCTGTTCCAGAAGAGAGTGGTGATCATACTGCTCATGTTCTTCTTGTCTCCTCAAATTCTCATGAATCAAAGAGTGATCCTCCCATCCCAGTTGCTCAAGAGAGTCATTCTCCTATTCTTGCAAATCATGGGGGCAATCATATGATACCCCCACCAAGTATTTATGTCATCTCTTTTAATTGGAGTCAATTGACTACTTTCTACCTTCCATCTTATGTGCCTTTCCAGATCACATTACAAGCCTATAAAATGGTAGTACATGGAACTATATTAGACGAAGTCGCATCTATTAGCATCATGTCTTCTACTACTTGGTAGGCTTTGGGTTCCCCATAGCTTGTGCATGTCACCCACAATCTATTGGCTTTCATGGGAGGAACTAGTCAGTCCTTAGGGATCCTTCCAAAGTTTCCTATTACTTTGGAATGAAAGATCATCTATATAGAAGTGATGGTAGTCCAAGGCCCCTTAGATTTCAATCTTCTCCTTGGACACAACTATGCTTATGTCATGGAAGCTCTTGTTTCTTCACTTTTCCATCTAGTTTGTTTTCCACATGAAGGGATAATTGTGACTATTAATCAACTGTTGTTCATTGGTCATCAGGTGCCTCCTTTGCAACCATCATCCCCTATCGGCTCTTGTTTACAAGCAGTACCTTCCCCGCCATATTTCAATTATGTAGCTACTCGTTCCGTCTCCACATCTGTTGATGATCACATAGATGGTATAGTACATTATGTACTAGGGGCATTGGAACCCGATCTGTCTATGGTACCAATTGACATGTATTCCTCCCAAAGCATGGTTCTTCCATCTAGTAAAGACCTCTTGCGAGCAATGTTCTCATATGGTTCACTAACAGATGTCATGAGGATGGTTCCTGGTCTTGTGTCAACCTCGTTAAAAATGAAACAAAGGGTGTGAGCATAGTTCTTTGTCTGGTGTCAAGCTCGTTAAAAAATGAAACAAGGGTCTCGAGGATAGTTCTTTTACTGTGTCAACCTCATTAAAAAATGAAGCAACTCCCTTTTCCAATTCGAGTCTTTGATTAAGATCTTGTCAAATCCTAGTCGAGTCTTTCCAAGATCTCAAAAGTTAACCTTCATTCCATCCACCTAGTTGACTGAAATGAAGCTTGCAGGGCATGTACCTCGATTAAGTCATTATGTTGGGGGCATGCAAACTTATAGCAAGCATAGTTTTTCATTTCAAGCTTGTGTAAATGATCCAGACTTAACCAGGAATGCAAAAAAATACATAGATAACCATATGCACAAAAATGTGGTGGAAATAATACTTCATTTCATTAATGGAAAATACTGAAATATGCTTACAAATAGAGTTGGAAATAAACCAGCTAGGGCGATGGTAGCTTATCTCTAAGAAGATATGTGGCGGCTACATGCCTCTGAACTGTTCTGAACTCTGTTACAATGAGGCTCAAAGGCCTATTTATTGTTGAGAAACAATATAAAACCCTTCACGTCCCAAAACCTAACCCCAGAAGATGAAACGCTTTATGGTCCCCGTTTGGGTAAATTGGTACATCAATTTCCCGGGGTCATAAATTTGGCATACGATCTCCGTTTGACGCGTACGATAGCTCGTTAGAAAGATCTATCCGAGAACTACCACTTTAGCAAAGGAAACATCGGTCCATGGACCCATGTTGCCCCCATATTTCCCAAAAAACGTCATTTAGGGCCTCAAAACGGCTCCAGAAGTTCAGGACCCGAAAAACTGCTAAAATAGTAAACTGTGATATAATTTAGGAAACTAAAAAAACTGAAAGAGACAGTTGTGGGGGTCTGAATGGGCTAGGTGGGTGGCCACCAACATCCACTTGCATCATTCCTCCCCCCTTAGGAAGCAATGGTCCCCATTGCATTGAGTTCCTCCCTGAGATGAGGAAGCTTCTACTGAGTTAGGTCTCTGGTGAGTTGTTCTGCAATCTTTGATGTGTCCAGTAATGGTGGGAAGCATGGTCGATGACGGTCCATATTAAACACTCATTGAAAGCGAAGGAATGGAGGAATGATGTGCTTCAAAGCATTGTTTCCCGTAGCCTTGGTACTAGTGTAAGGACCATGTCGGAGTGGTTTGAGTTTCTGATGGGTTCTGGTAAGGCGTCCTCTCTGTAGATGTAACCAAACTTTGTCACCCGCCTGAAACTTGTGTGGTACCCCTGTGGGTGAGGAGAAGTTCTTCCTATGTTCTGTCATGAACATATCCCTTTGTTGTTGCTGCTGTGTGGAGGAACCCTTTACGGGGGTCATGGATGTAGTAAGGATCTTCCCCTTACTTTGGGAGTGAACCAGACAGATGAATCTCCCGGTCTGAGAGATGAGCTTGCTGCCTTTCTTGGCAGTAATCAAATAGGTGGCGGTAGGTAGGGCTACCTCCAGTATCCTGTATAATGAATTATCCAAAGAAATAATGACAACGCGAGGCCTTGACTCATACACAGCATGTCGCCTTCACAAGTATGGCTGGCCTAATAATACATCACAAACATCTAGAGTTGTCACATCACACAATACCTCATCTATGAAGGGCTTGGCGAACATTGAGATCTCATCCTTCATGAACCCACCCGATAGTGTACGGCTACAGGTGTGGTGTAGTCGGTAGACCCAACCGCTTCACGACCTATACTAAAATGAGGTTATTTTGACTTCCATTGTCGACAATGAACTGCAGAGGCGAACCCTTCACCCACATCTATGAGTGGAAAATACGTTCCCCCTCCTATGGATCTTTGGGTTCATTCTTCTGGATCTTGGTGGTGGCAACAATGGCACTGGGATCCGCATCAATGATCTGCTTCCCTTTTCCATTCCCCTTGTAGGGTTCTGGCTCAGCATCAGAACATGCATCTAATTCAGAAGCCTTCAACTCAGCCACCAGCGACTGCTTGGTCCAACACTCACTTGTGTTATGAGTGGGACTCTTGTGGAACTCACACCACTTTCCTATGTCCTTCTTTGGCTTCATGGTGTTGTTCTTTTCTTGTGGCTTCGACGGGTTGTCTTGGGTCACCCCGCCTTGGCTTTGTCCTTTGGGATTCGGATTTGCAGATCCAAGGTCTTGCTTCTTCTGTTTGAACTTTTGCTTGATTTTGATAGTGTATCGGTATGTTGTGCCGAGTGAGGAGATGTTCAATAACTCCATCTCTTCCGGGATGTATCTGTGTAAGCAGCCACGGTATTTGATTACTAGATGCATCTCAGAATATTTGATACCCAACTGTGTGCAAAGGGTATGAAAAATGTTTGTGAACTCTAGCACATCTTGGTCCCATCCCTACCGCAGTGTGGTCCATTTGATGTATTTGTCCTCATAGCTTTTGAGAGGGTAGTACTTCTCCTTGATGGAATTTCGAAATGAATCCCAAGTGGGTGCGACTGAAAATAGTGAGCCAGTATTTTCATCCTTTTGTTCGCAGTAGGTTTCCCACCAGTCCTTGATGTAGGGGGTTGCTTTGAGAAGAGCGAAAATAATCTTTTCCTGACTCGAAAATTCATGAACAAAAAAATACCCTTCTAGCAGATTTAACCATTTATCTATGGCATCTGTGTCTATTTGACCCTCGAAGATGGGGATTTCAAAATTAACTTGTACCTTAAAGGGTGTGGCATTTCCGGAGTAGCTGCTAGAAGCCGATGCATCGCTTCTAGGTGGCCGCTGAAGGATCTGTGCAAAGCTATCCATCATCGCGTTCCTTTGCTACTCGAGGGCTTCTTTGAGCAAGATTTTGATAGGATCTCCTACTCCCTCGTCTTTCTTTTCATCCACCATGGGAGGCCATCGGGTTTTACGATGTTGGTCTTGCAAAGGTTCGACCAGTTCAAGCCCTAACTCCTTATATCTCGACCTCATTGGGGACATGCAAAGAAAAACAGAGAAAAAGCAGACCGCTTTGATACCACTGATCCGGACTTAAACACGAACGCACAAAAATACATAGATAACCATATACACAAAAATGCAGTGGAAATAATACTTCATTTCATTAATGGAAAATACTGAAATATGGTTACAAACATAGTTGGAAATAAACCAGCTAGGGCGATGGTAGCTTATCTCTGAGAAGAGATGTGGCGGCTACATGCCTCTGAACTGTTCTGAACTGTGTTAAAATGAGGCTTGAAGGCCTATTTATTGTTGAGAAACAATTTAAAACCCTTCACGTCGCAAAACCTAACCCCATAAGATGAAATACCAAATTGTGGGCCCTGTTTGGGTAAATTGGTACATCAATTTCCCGGGCTCGTAACTTTGGCATACGATCTCCATTTGACGAGTACGATAGCTCATTAGAAAGATATATCCGAGAAATTTTTTGGGCACTTCAACCCCAATCATAAATCTCCATAAACTGATGGCTCCTAAGTCCCTAAAAGTTTCGCTTCACTGCCTAAAGTAACAAGGTCAACTGATTACATCATCTCCCAGAAGTTATCCACTGAAAACTCCTCATAAATGGTCAAAATTGGACCATACTGAAAGCTCAATGCAGAGGGTGTGATGCATTTCACCTTCCTAGTGTACAAGGTGTGATGCATACTGATTTTCTCCTCTATAGGGTGTGATGGTCGGGTTTGGACAAATGGCAGGGACAAAAATGCGAGGTGGAAGATCATGGAATCTTCTAGAAGCTTCCCTTCTGAGACTTGCCTCTCTATTTTCGACCAGGGATGAGTAAGATATCATCATTCTCCAAGTGGAAGCAGGAACTATCAGAGAGAAGACACTAATCAAGATCCTAGAAGATGACTCACCTCTTTGTAATCATCTATATATGGATCCCTCATCACAGAGATCCAGAGGCTGGAATTTTGTATCTTATAGAGAAATGTTGTTGGTTTTCTAGTGTACATTCATAGTGTTGGGTGATCTAAGCTTTGCTTGAGGTGTAGAAGGGCTTCCTAGCTGGAGGATGATGCTGGGTCAGAGCACATAGCTGTAATCCTCTTGCTACTTTTCATCTTAATAAAGTTATTCTTGTTTCCTTCCATATTCTTGTGTACTTGTTTATATATGCATTTATATGGTTAATGCACATCTGATCCTGTATTATTTATGAATTTATATCCTTGTTTCTTCGATAGTACTATGTTGTTGTGATTCCACATGTTCTTTTGAAGCTGGGCAGACAAAGAAGAAGCGATAAAGCTCTATCAAGAAGGATAGAAAATCAAACGCAAGACTCAGGTTGGTCTTATTGATTCTCCTCTTTTCTATTTTCATAAAAGAAAACAATAGTAGACTTTGATTGTTTGTTTCTAAGATAGCCACCCATCTTAGTGGGAATAGCAACATCCGAGTGGACACTATTCCCGGTAACAAAATGGCGACTCTGCTGGGGAGCGCTAGATTACTTGCTAGCCTATCTATCCTTGTTTCTTTTATAAACTTATAGACGGCGCCTGAAGTCAAGCCATCTAGCCTTCGAACTGCATTTGTTATACAAATGCAAAGTAGATCAATGCTGCTTCAGTCTATCTCTGGTTTTTGTTTATGAATTAAACAATAGATCTGCAAGCAATCTAATTTCCCTAAGTGGTGGCTCTAGTAACCTCTTTAGATCACCCCTGTGTTTTGCATACACTGATATTTACTTAATCGGCCTAAACACCTAAACTAGATTGCAAACTTTGAGTGAAAACCTGTTTGAAGTATCGCACTACTACCATCTCACCCTGCCTTCAAGGCAGCCTGTATGCATCGCACTTCCCGAGTGCAGTAGGTACGCTGCATACTGATTTCACTGTGTAACAGGTGCAATGGTGAGGGAGGGTTAACTTTACCCTCAGATTGTGGATTTTTCTCACTGTTTTCAGTCTTATTCAAGAGTTTTGTTATCTGTAGTCAGTGTACTTGTGTGAAAACCCCCTGCTCTTGCATTATTCCGCCTCCTTAGTGCAAATAACTATAAATGTTTTTATGTATTGTACGTCATTTTTAGTTCTCTTTTGCAAAAAGTAGCATAGTCGAATTGTCGTCTCTAGATCTGAAAGTGTCGTAGCCGTCATTTTCAGTTTTAGGAAACAATCCCATTGTTCTTGATAGTTGATTATACAGTTACTATTACATAGGATTTGAATAAGTAGTTTTAAAGTGTCGAAAAGCAATTTTCATTTCAAAATCGCAAAGTGTCTCTCTTGCTTTCACTTCATTTTGAAAAATAAATTTGTTGAGTACTGTCGCTTTAAAAGTAATTCAGATTTACACATAGCTTTCTTAACGTCATTCACACATTAAGAAGGCTGAAAACAAATACATGCATGTATTTGTTTTGCGATTGGTTTTGGTAATCCTCTCTGCCTAGATCTCCAGAGAAGTCCATTTTTCTCATTTTCAGACTCCTTAAAGGAAAAGGTCCTCTAAGCACTTGTCACTTCAGGCTCAATAAAAATCGAAGGTGACTAGAGTCATATTTTGTTTTTTCTCGACTCTTTAAAATTGAAAAAACAAGTTGTGTCAAAGCGTTTAAAAATTTATTTTAATCGAAATAACATCACAAATTCACCCATTGATCTTCAGGTTGAGAAAATGGAGTCTACCAACCAAGGATTTCCCCTTGATGGAAATCCTTGTCCCTTCTCCTCTTGAGTAGATGTTGGTCCACCCCATATGGCCACTTTGTCACTTCCAGGATTTACAATTGGTTTACCTGTCTGGCTCTTCTCTAGCTCTGTCGTTCAGAATCCCGTAATTCCTAAACAATCTAATTAGCAACTAGATGACACTAGAGTTGCCTCCCAACCTTCTACTTCATCTGATTCTCCCTCTCCTCCTTCCTCTTCGCTTGATAAAGCCGATAAAGCTAAAAATCAAGTAACTAAGAAGAAGAAGAAGCAGAAAGAGAAAAAGGAACCAAAATCGAAAGGGGGCAACCAAGCGTTGTCTAGCGAAAATTCTCACACCACACCGTCAAACCTAAATCTCCTTGTGTCATTTGCAATGGAGACCACTATCACCGAGATTGTCCCTGCATCCCTCGGATCTTAAGGGACTGGTCTCCTCGTTTGCACAATCCGGTAGCGTCAACCTCTGGTGATCATGTTGAATGCTCACCATCAACCAGTGAAAGTGAAGCACATGGACAAAGAAGGAATCCTATATTTCCTTGTAAGTTGTGTGAAGGAAATCATGCCATCCACCGTTGTCCCTTCCTTGACGAGGCTAAAAGAGTTTTGGATGATCACCTGGTTTCACCGCTACAACTTCCTCCTGGATATAAAAAAACTCTTGCCAAGTCCTCCACCGGTTGAAAATCCGGTTGGCCCGTCATTATGGTTGGCTGAAGCGTCTATCATTGAAAATGAACCCTCTGAATCCATACCAGACGAAAGTCAAAGGGTTGATATGGCAGTTGACCCGGTCTTGCCTTCATAGTGTTCATCTTCGAATGATACCGTCACTGAAGAGAAAGAGAACGACACCATTCAAATTCTTTTCATCAACACAGACTCCGATGAACTTGGGGGAAATACTCCCATTCCTTTATCGCAGGAAGGAAGTTCATCAGAGTCATATTCGGTTGTCTATTCGGCCCCACCACCAAGCAACCTAGTCATTTCCTTTGACTAGAATCTACTAGGCAGACACCGTTTACCAGCCAGTGTACTATTCAGAATCATTGTACAAGCTTACATAATGGTCATGGTTGGTACCATCATTGATGAAGGGGCTTCTATGAGTATCCTTTCCTCAACTGCTTGGAAATCGCTTGGTTCGCCATCGCTTTTTCCTGAAATGAGAAATCTGATAGGCTTCAACAAGGGAACCAGTCGACCTTTAGGGATCCTTCCAAATATGCCCATTACTTTGAGAAGGAAAACTATTCACATGAACATTATGGTAGTTCAGGGACCTTTAGATTATAATCTACTCCTTGGATGCACTATATTTATTGTTAGATATCATTTTTGGATTCAACTGCGTTAGGTAAGTCATTCACGTATGACCATTTCCATGAGAGGTAGTCGTAACTGACTAATTTCTCATGATTTTTGAATAATTCACTTAGCACTCATTGCATCGGGTGATGCTCACAGGGGTGAAGAAGTGGGATTGAAACTAGTGAAATGTGGGATTGAAACTATTGTATGGGAGCCATCATCTCCTCACTCTCTAGAGTAATGTGTTTTTCGCATGAAGGCAGAATGACCAAGCTCGTAGACCAAATGTCATTCCCCGGTTCACGCATCACAAATAGTCAAATTCCATCCCTAAATGGTCTTTTCATGTAAGAAATGTCTCATCGGTCTCCAGTCCGTCCACCTGATGAGCGCGAGTGATTCAGGAAGATGTGACTGAAACCCAGGGGGCATGCACCCTCGTCTGTTTCGGAAGGAAAACCTTGGGTATAGAGTAGGTTTCCGCGAGGGATATATGACTAGTCTAACGAACCTGTCCTTACAGGAAAATGGTATCAAGGATTTGAGACTTCTGCGATTTGCATTCTGTGTGGTTGCATCTTCCGGATTCATCGCATCTGTTGTTTTAGTGCATCGACGTTTTGAACCAGCCACTGTGGTTCATCATCAGGATGAGAATTATTGAAGAAGTCAGAGATGGGTGAAGGTGAATAAATAGGTGAATATGAGGGAGCGTGCAGGGCCGACAAGTTCCAGATATGAGGAGTGGTTTGTTAATTAAATTTAGGATGGAATTTATTTTTATTCTAATAAAGAGTTTAATATAATTTTCATTTATTCTTTTATTTATTTGATTGTGTTTTAAATCAGATTGACCTAATCGTGCTTTCGGTTATGGATGGTCTTATTAGTTCATTTGTATAAATGTTTATGTAAAATCATTATGTTTAATTATTATGTTTTGATGTGATTTCTTGTGTTTTTAATCTAAATGTAAGTAATTTATTCTTTTTTATACCTGTACATGTAAGTTGATTGGTTTAATGTATTAAGATACGTATATATTGATTTATTATGTTATGATATGTATTGATATATATACATATTATATATATATAATATAAATTATATATATATATATATATATATATAATTTGATATAATATATGTTAAGCTTTAATTTTAATGTATGTTGATTTAATATATATATTAAGTTTTGTTTTAATATATTGTGATATATATAAATATTGATTTAATAAGTATTATGTTTTTGATATAATTCCGAGTGCATTGTGAATTAAGATTAGCAATTTACATATATGTTGATTGATTCAATATATTAAGATATATATATATTATTTTAATGTGTTTATGATATATATGTATGTTTAATATATATAGAATTTTATTATGGAATTAAATTAATTGGAAATGGTGAAGGGTATATAGATTGATTTAATATATTAAGATATATATATTATTTCTTTTTGTACTTATCTATATGTATGTTAATCTTTGTACCTATCTATATATATATTATTCATTTTTGTACCTATCTAAATGTATATTGATTGATTTAATATATTAAGGTATGTATATATTATTTTAATATGTTTATGATATATATGTATATTTAATATATATAGAATTTTATTATGGAATTAAATTAATAGGATAAGGTGAAGGGTATATTGTATTATGAAGGTGAGGGAAATTGATGAGACGAAGAGATGAGAGGGAAAAAAGGAAACGGGGGACTAGGAAGTGGCGGAATCTTCTCTTATTGTGGGAATCCAGTTATCGCTTATCTTCCAACCGTCATCGCGATTTAGGTTATCAGGGTGTTTTCTTATTTCAATTGCTTCTCTGAATTTCCTATGGTGGTAATGATCAATTTTGGCCATGACACAGGAGTCTTCGATGCAAATGTGGTGATTGGTTTTGCTTGAGTGCTCAGCTAAGGCTGAGGTTTTGGAGCGGTTATGGTTAATGTCCGTCGCATGTTCTTGAATCCTTGTTAATATCGATCGGCCGGTTTCACCAATGTATGACTTTCCGCATGAGCAAGGGACCAAGTAGACCCCTTTGTGGTGTTTAGGGTCAATAGGATCTTTCACCGATTTAAGGCATCTACTAATTGTTTTCAAAGGTTTGAACGTGGTTTTTATTTTCTTCTTTCTTAAGATGTGAGCAATTTTATCAGTGGTGCCTTGAATGTAAGGGAGGTGAACTGTACCAGCATAATCATCCTTCTGATGCTTGTTCATGGGATTTTCAACCTTCTTGAAAGCCTTGATCCCTTGGTGTTTTTTGTATCCATTCTTCTTGAAGACCTCCAAGAGGTGGTTCTTTTCTTGTTCAAAATTATCCTTATCTGAGATACGAATTGCTCTTGTTGCTAAGGTGTTTAGTACTCCAAGTTTCTGGGCTGGATGATGGTGAGAGTTAGCATGTAGGTAGTGTTCGGTGTGAGCTTTTTTGCGATAGACCTGGTGAGAAATAGTGCCATCTTGGTTCCTTTTGATGAGGATGTCAAGAAAGGGAAGACAACCATTTTCTTCCACTTCCATAGTGAACTTGATGGAATTTGACTGGTTGTTAAGGTGTTCAAGAAATTCGTTTAGTTTCTCTTTGCCATGAGGCCAAATGACATAAGTGTCGTCAACAAATCTTTTCCACAGTTTGGGTTTTAAGGGAGCAGACTCAATGGCCTTAGTTTCAAAATGTTCCATGAATAAATTGGCAATGATGGGAGACAGGGGTGATCCCATGGCCACACCACATGTTTGTTCATATATTTCATCTTTGAAGCTAAAAAAGGTGGATTGTAAACAGACTTCAACCAATTTGGCTATGCTGGGGTCAGTGATTTTGTGTATAACTTCCATGGCTTCATTTATAGGAATGTTGGTGTAAAGGGATTTTACATCAAAGCTCACTAAGATTTCGTCTTGGTCTAGTTTTATGGGTTTGATTTCATAATGAAATGGTAGGAATCTTTGACAAAGGAGCTGGTATTGCCTACCAAGGGTTTAAGCTTTTTAGCGAGATGTTTTGCCAGGTGGTAAGTGGGGCCACCAATGGTGTTGACAATGGGTCTAATGGGTATACCTTCTTTGTGAATTTTAGGGGCCCCATAAATTATAGGCGTGTAGGGGTTGGCTTCAATAAGATTCTTCATGTTGAGCTCATTGCTTGCCTTCTTATAGAGAAGTGTTATTGGTTTTCTGGTGTACATTCATAGTGTTGGGTGATCTAAGCTTTTCTTGAGGTGAAGAAGGGCTTCCTAGCTGGAGGATGATGCTGGGTCAGAGCACATGGCTGTAATCCTCTTGCTACTTTTCATCTTAATAAATATATTCTTGTTTCCTTCCATATTCTTGTGTACCTATTTATATATGCATTTATATGGTTAATACACATCTGATCCTGTATTATTTATGAATTTAGATCCTTGTTTCTTTGATAGTACTATGTTACTGTGATTCCACAGGTTCTTTTGAAGCTGGGCAGACAAAGAAGAAGCGGCGAAGCTCTATCAAGAAGGAGAGGAAATCAAACGCAAGACTCAGGTTGGTCTTCTTGATTCTCCTCTTGTCTATTTTCATAAAAGAAAACAATAGTAGACTTTGATTGTTTGTTTCTAAGATAGCCACCCATCTTAGTGGGAATAGCAGCATCCGAGTGGACACTATTCCCGGTAACACCATGTTTCCCCCATATTTCCAAAAAAATGTCATTTAGGGCCTCAAAACGGCTTCGGAAGTTCAAGACCCGAAAAATTGCTAAAAATAGTAAACTGCGATACAATTTAGGAAATTGAAAAAACTGAAAGAGACAATTGTGGGGGTCCAAATGAGCTAGGTGGGTGACCACCAACATCCACTTGGATCATTCCTCCCCCCTTAGGAAGCAATGGTCCCCATTGCATTGAGTTCCTCCCTGAGATGAGAAAACTTCTACTGAGCTGGGTCTCTGGTAAGTTGTTCTGCAATCTTTGATGTGTCCAGCAATGGTGGGAAGCATGGTCGACGACGGTCCATATTAAACACTCGGTGCAAGTGAAGGAATGGAGGAATGTTGTGCTTCAAAGCATTGTTGCCCGTAGCCTTGGTACTAGTGTAAGGACCATGTCGGAATGGTTTGAGTTTCTGATGGGTTCTGGTAAGGCGTTCTCTCTGCAGATATAACCAAAATTTGTCTCCCACCTGAAACTTTGTGGTACCCTTATGGGTGAGTAGAAGTCGTTCCTGTATTATGTCATGACCATATCCTTTTGCTACTGCTGTTGTGTGGAGGAACCCTTTGTGGGGGGTCATGGATGTAGCAACGATCTTCCCCTTACTTTGGGAGTGAACCAAGCAGATGAATCTCCTGGTCTGAGAGATGAGCTTGCTACCTTTCTTGGCAGTAATAAAAGAGGTGGAAGTAGGTGGGGCTACCTCTGGTGTCCTGTATAATGAATTATCAAAAGAAATAATGACAGCACGAGGCCTTGACTCATACATAGCATGTCGCCTCCACAAGTATGGCTAGCCTAATAATACATCACAAACATCTAGAGGTGTCACATCACACAATACCTCGTCTGTGAAGGGCTTGATGCTGTAGGGAAGGCGGAACTGTTGGCGAACTTTGATCTCGTCCTTCATGAAGCCACCTGATACTGTACGGCTGCGGGTGTGGTGTAGTTGGTAGGCCCAACCGCTTCATTACCTCTGCTGAAATGAGGTTCTTTTGGCTACCACTGTCGACAATGAATTGCAGCGGCGAACCCTTCACCCACATCTGTGAGTGGAAAAGACGTTCCCCCTCCTCTAGATCTTTGGGTTCATTCTTCTGGATCTTGGCAGTGGCAACAGTGGTGTTGGGATCCGCATCAATGATCTTCTTCCCTTTGCCATTCCCCTTGTCGGGTTCTGGCTCAAGGTCGGAACATGCATCTAATTCGGAAGCCTTCAACTCAGCCACCAGCGACTGCTTTGTCCTACACTCAGTTGTGTTATGAGTGGGACTCTTGTGGAACTCACACCACTTTCCTGTGCCCTTCTTCGGCTTAGTGGTGTTGTTCTTTTCTTGCGGCTTCGACGGGTTGTCTTGGGTCACCCCGCCTTAGCTTTGTCCTTTGGGCTTCGGATTTGCAGATCCAAAGTCTCGCTTATTTTGTTTGAACTTTTGCTCGATTTTGACATCGTATCGACATGTTGTGCCGAGTGAGGAGATGTTCAAAAACTCCATCTCTTCCTAGATGTATCTGTGTAGGCAGCCACGGTATTTGAGTACCAGATGCAGCTCAGAATCTTTGATACCCAACTGTGTGCAAACGGTATGAAAAATGTTTGTGAACTCTGGCACATCTTGGTCCCGACCCTGTTGCAGTGTGATCCATTTGATGTATTTGTCCTCATAGCTTTTGACAGGGTAGTACTGCTCCTTGATGGCATTTCGGAATGAATCCCAAGTGGGTGCGGCTGAAAATAGTGAGCCAGTATTTTAATCCTTTTGTTCGCAGTAGGTTTCCCACCAATCCTTGACATGGGGGGCTGCTTTGAGAAGAGCGAAAACAATCTTTTCCTGACTCAAAAATTCATGAACAGAAAAATACCCTTCTAGCAAATTTAACCATTTATCTATGGCATTTGCGTCTATTTGACCCTCGAAGATGGGTATTTCAAAATTAACTTGTACCTTAAATGGCGTGGCGTTTCCAGAGTAGCTGTTGGAAGCCGATGCGTCACTTCTGGGTAGCTACTAAAGGATCTGTGCAAAGTTATCCATCATCGCGTTCCGTTGCCGCTCGAGGGCTTCTTCGAGCAAGATTTTGATAGGATCTCCTGCTCCCTCGTCTTTATTTTCATCCGCCATAGGAGTCCATCAGGTTTTACAAGGCTGGTCTTTCAAAGGTTCGACCAGTTCAAGCCCTAACTCCTTATATCTCGACCTCGTTGGGGACATGCAAAGAAAAACAAAGAAAAAGCAGACCGCTCTGATACCACTGATCCGGACCTAAACAGGAATGCAACAAAATACATAGATAACCATATACACAAAAATGCAGTGGAAATAATACTTCATTTCATTAATGGAAAATACTGAAATATGCTTACAAACAGAGTTGGAAATAAACCAGCTAGGGCAATGGTAGCTTATCTCTAAGAAGATATGTGGTGGCTACATGCCTCTGAACTATTCTAAACTCTGTTACAATGAGGCTCGAAGGCCTATTTATTGTTGAGAAACAATGTAAAACCCTTCACGTCCCAAAACCTAACCCTAGAAGATGAAACACCAAATTGTGGGCCCCGTTTGGGTAAATTGGTACATCAATTTCTTGGGGTCGTAACTTTGGCATACGATCTCTGTTTGACATGTACGATAGCTCGTTAGAAAGATATATCTGAAAACTACCACTTTGGGAAGGGAATAATCAATCCATGGACCCATGTTTCCCCCATATTTCCCAAGAAACGTCATTTAGGGCCTCAAAACGGCTCTGGATGTTTAGGACCCCTAAAACTGCTAAAAATAGTAAATTGTGATACAATTTAGGAAACTGAAAAAACTGAAAGAGACAGTTGTGGGGGTCCAAATGGGCTAGGTGGGTGGCCACCAACATCCACTTGGATCATTCCCCCCACTTAGGAAGCAATGGTTCCCATTGCATTGAGTTCCTCCCTGAGATGAGGAAGCTTCTGCTGAGCTGGGTCTCTGGTGAGTTGTTCTGCAATCTTTGATGTGTCCAGTAATGGTGGGAAGCATGGTCGACAACGGTCCATATTAAACACTTAATGCAAGTGAAGGAATGGAGAAATGTTGTGCTTCAAAGTATTGTTGCCCGTAGCCTTGGTACTAGTGTAAGGACCATGTTGGAGTGGTCTGAGTTTCTGATAGGTTCTGGTAAGGCATTCTCTCTGCAGATGTAACCAAACTTTGTCGCCCACCTAAAACTTGTGTGCTACCCCTCTGGGTGAGGAAAAGTTGTTCCTGTGTTCTGTCATGACCATATCCCTTTGATGCTGCTATTGTGTGGAGGAACCCTTTGCGGGGGTCATGGATATAGCAACGATCTTCCCCTTACTTTGGGAGTGAACCAGACAGATGAATCTCCTGGTTTGAGAGATGAGCTTGCTGCCTTTCTTGGAAGTAATCCAAGAGGTGGAAGTAGGTGGGGCTACCTCTGGTATCCTGTATAATGAATTATCCAAAGAAATAATGACAGCACGAGGCCTTGACTCATACACACCATGTCGCCTCCACAAGTATGGTTGGCCTAATAATACATCACAAACATCTAGAGTTGTCACATCACACAATACCTCGTCTATGAAGGGCTTGATGTTGTAGGGAAGGCGTCACTGTTGGCGAACTTTGAGATCTCGTCCTTCATAAAGCCACCTGATACTGTACAGCTGCAGGTGTGGTGTAGTCGGTAGGCCAAACTGCTTCACGACCTCTGCTGAAATGAGGTTCTTTTGGCTACCACTATCGACAATGAATTGCAGCGGCGAACCCTTCACCCACATCTGTGAGTGGAAAGGACGTTCCCCCTCCTCTGGATATTTGGGTTCATTCTTCTGGATCTTGGCAGTGGCAACAGTGGCGCTGGGATCCGCATCAATGATCTGCTTTCCTTTGCTATTCCCCATGTCGTGTTCTGGCTCAGGGTCAGAACATGCATCTGATTCAGAAGCCTTCAACTCAGCCAGCAACCACTGCTTGGTCCGACACTCAGTTGTGTTATGAGTGGGACTCTTGTTGAACTCACAGCACTTTCCTATGTCCTTCTTTGGCTTCGTGGTGTTATTCTTTTCTTGCAGCTTCGACGGGTTGTCTTGGTTCACCCCACCTTGGCTTTTTCATTTGGGCTTCGGATTTGCAGATCCAAAGTCTTGCTTCTTCTGTTTCAACTTTTGCTCGATTTTGACAGCGTATCGGTATGGTGTGCCGAGTGAGGAGATGTCCAAGAACTCCATTTCTTGTTGGATGTATCTGTGTAGGCAGCCGTGGTATTTGAGTACCAGATGTAGCTTAGAATCTTTGATACCCAACTGTGTGCGAAGGGTATGAAAAATTTTTGTGAACTCTGGCACATCTTGGTCTCGTCCCTGCCGTAGTGTGGTCCATTTGATGTATTTGTCCTCATAGCTTTTGACAGGGTAGTACTCCTCCTTGATGGAATTTTAGAATGAATCCCAAGTGGGTGCGGCTGAAAATAGTGAGCCAATATTTTCATTATTCTGTTCGCAGTAGGTTTCCCACCAGTCCTTGACATGGGGGGCTGCTTTGAGAAGAGTGAAAACAATCTTTTCTTGACTCGAAAATTCATGAACAGAAAAATACCCTTCTAATAGATTTAACCATTTATCTACGGCATCTGCGTCTATTTGACCCTCGAAGATGGGGATTTCAAAATTAACTTGTACATTAAAGGGCGTGGCATTTCCAAAGTAGCTGTTGGAAGCCGATGCGTCGCTTGTGGGTAGCCGCTAAAGGATCCGGGGAAAGCTATCCATCATCGCGTGCCTTTGCCGCTCGAGGGCTTCTTCGAGCAAGATTTTGATAGGACCTCCTTCTCCCTCGTCTTTCGTTTCATCCACCATGGGAGGCCATCGGGTTTTACGAGGCTGGTCTTGCAAAGGTTTGACTAGTTCAAGCCCTAACTCCTTATATCTTGACCTCGTTGGGGACATGCAAAGAAAAACAGAGAAAAAGCAGACCGCTCTGATACAACTGATCCAGATTTAAACAGGAACGCAATAAAATACAGAGATAACCATATACACAAAGATGCAGCGGAAATAATACTTCATTTCATTAATGGAAATACTGAAATATGCTTACAACCGGAAATAGAAATAAACCAGCTAGGGCGATGGTAGCTTATCTCTGAGAAGAGATGTGGCAGCTACATGCCTCTGAACTGTTCTGAACTGTGTTAAAATGAAGCTTGAAGGCCTATTTATTGTTGAGAAACAATGTAAAACCCTTCACTTCGCAAAACCTAACCCCAGAAGATGAAACGCCAAATTGTGGGCCCTATTTGGGTAAATTGGTACATCAATTTCCCGGGCTCGTAACTTTGGCATACGATCTCCATTTGACGCGTACGATAGCTCATTAGAAAGATCTATACGAGAACTACCACTTTGGGAAGGGAAACATCGGTCCATGGACCCATGTTGCCCCCATATTTCCAAAAAAACGTCGTTTAGGGCCTCAAAACAGCTCCAGAAGTTCATGACTCGAAAAACTGTTAAAAATAGTAAACTATAATACAATTTAGGAAACTAAAAAAACTGAAATAGACAGTTGTGGGGGTCCAAATGGGCTAGGTGGGTGGCCACAAACATCCACTTGGATCAGTAAACATGAAACGAAATCCAAGTAGAGTTCTCCATGGTTCAAGCTTGTGTAAAAATGAACCCATGAACAATTTACATCTCGTTATTGTCATTTTAATTGGATAATTTCTACTAGATGAGCCTTGGTTGTTTTATTCCATCACCACCATCTCTTTGGCTGATCATATGCTTTCACTTGGTTGTTTTTTCCTTTCCTGAGGAACCGCAGCAATGAGTGGTTTTATTATCCAGCCTCTTGACCATTACATGTTTTGAGCAGTTCCTCCATTGCCGGAACTAGTTGCTACCCTTTATACCACTCGTTCCTCTACGTCAAGTCACCTTTAAGCTCTTTTGTGACTTGTAAAATATGAAAAGATCGCCAATTATTTTCCCTTTTAATTCATTAAAGAAAATAAAATGGGTAGGTCTACTTTTAGCTCTTTTCCAACCTTTAAAACACAAAAAGATTATCAAGATCTTGTCATTTTGAACTCGTTAATAGATGCAAAACGTCGTTTTCCCAGTATATGTTTACCCCTTTTATGGCTTGGGACAAACTATTTACGAAAAAGGTATTCCTTGACTGAAATGGTCATGCGATTCTCTCAAGTATCGTTTTCTACCTTTTCGGGCTCGAGAGACACAAATGTACAGAAAGGGACCATGTGAAGTTTTATTTTACATGTCTTTTTCAAACTCTCTAAAC
Source organism: Pinus taeda (assembly GCA_000404065.3). NCBI lineage: Eukaryota > Viridiplantae > Streptophyta > Pinopsida > Pinales > Pinaceae > Pinus > Pinus taeda. The sequence continues at coordinate 42,000 of APFE030668448.1, read as the reverse complement.
ATGAAAAATATATCGAGCTACTCCTTTGTCGAACTCATTAAAACATTAAATGACATTGAATTCATCACCATGATGAGCATGAGCTTCTTCTTCTTAGGGCTCATTAAAACTTACTAGGTTGGATTCGTCCAAAGGATGAACTTACAGTGCAATCATATGCTATCCCCTTCAAGCTTGTGATAAAAAATAATTGGGGTACTTGCCAGAAATGGTGGGGGAAAATTTGTAAATTCAATTAGTCATTTCGGCAGCTCACTCTTGAACATGACCGTATCTATTTCGTTTCGGGTTGGGAGACCCTCCTTTTCATCATTGACCTTCATGGGTTGAGCCGCTCATTTTTTTCCTTCCATTCGATATCTGCAATGTCATCATGAGCACTGATCCTATGGATCCCAAAGCTGCCAAAATCTGGAATCATGTCGCCGATATGTTCAAGAGTTAGTCCCTCTGCAGTTACACTTGCTCATGATCTTCTGTATCATCTGAAATCATTTGCATCCCATTTTCTCATGTCGATGACGTGGGATACATCATGGCCTTGCTTTGACACGGTCGCTTCTTGTCATGTTCAGATCATTAACCAAGAAGCTTGCTGAGAGACTCCCTTCCAGTACCTTATAGCTTGCATGCCCTAATGGCAAGTTCTTCGCACTTGACGAAAATATCACATCATTGGATTTCGATCGAGTGATTTCACAAGTGTTCAACATCAGTTCCTTTATTCACATTTCATAAACTTTGCTACCAGTACCTTGAGAGCCATTGTCATTATTGGTGGTTTCTCTCACACTTGTTAATGGTTCACATCATTGACCAGTAATCAAGCGACTACTTAGCATGCTTGACTTCAACACGTTCATTCACATGTTAGGATTTGTACTTTGATCGGTTCATTCGGAGCGCAAGACCCTGGGCTAAGATTACACAAGTCCAGTTTGCGAGGCTATATGACATGATTATGTTGATATACATGTCTCTTTCAAATGGATGGTTGCGACCATATCACGAGTTGTTCTATGTAATCCTTCTCATTATTGAATGGTTGCGACCATATCACGAGTTGTTCTATGTGATCCTTCTCATTATTGGATGGTTGTGACCATCCCTTGGTTTCATTATGATCCTTCCTGCTGGATGGCCTTGGATCCATTTACATGATCATTCTTTGGATGGTTACATCCATACCATGATTCATGTATTATTATTCATAGTTTTCAATGATGTATATGTATCTATGCTTGCTTGCAGGTTCTCTGATGATAGACTCTAGTTCCCCACACACACTTGTAAAGCATTTCACTCCTCACTCTAGTTCGCCCTTCATGCTTTAGGGGGAATCTGTTACATAGTATTTTTTCATTGTCCCTGCACTCCCCATCTATGATCCTGGAAGACCTCTGCAGTGCACCCAAAATGCTTTACTACCATGAATAAATTCCCATTGTGTCCCTCTTCATGAGTAGAACAATTCCCTTTTGCATCATTTCCCAAAAATCTTCTGTTTATCCCAGTTTACAAGACCGTCGGTAATGACTCGTGTCCTCCTCATGCTGATATGCAGGGTTTACAACTATCTTTAGCACTGATCAGATCAACTGAGCCCTTTCTCAGTCATGATGATCCTCTTTTTGAAATTTTTTTAAATATGGACCTGAAGCTTCCAGCTCTAGAAGCTTCGTAACGGAAGTATGGTAAATGGTTAGGCCGGATGGAGTTGAGGAGGTCAGTTTGGGCTCCTTTTCCCTATTAGGATAGAACTAACACAAGAGATAATGCCTTCTGCCATGAGAAGATGAACCATCTCCCCTCCATCCCAGCTATATATACCTCTCTTTTTCCCAAGCACAAGTTAGCTTTGAGTCCTAATTAAGTTATGGTTGAGGTTTTGATTTGGAGTAGTCAGCAAGCTACCCATAGCTTGTAGCTTTCTAGTTTGTGTTTAAGGGAGAATTGTGTGTTTGGTTTGGTGTGAGGACTAAAGGGAAGAGCCTTGAGACTACCATTGTCGAGGCTATCCATGAGATGCTAGCAAAAGTGTGGGAACCTGGATATGTCAGAGGAGAACAACAACGTCAAGACATCGGTTGTAATTTCTTCTTGAACTGATAAATATGCAACTATCGATTTATTTCCTACATGAAATGTCATCTGATATATTTATGTCTTAATTTTACTTAACATGTTAAGTAGGTTGAATACAATATTGTATGTTATTATGTTTGTTGTGTATTGTTTTTTTCTTGTTTTAGGTGTGTGAAGGAAGGAAAGGAAAGATAGCTGGAGCGAGGAAGTAGAATCACCACCAAGAAGAATTGCATTATGAGAGGTAGGCCCTCTTAATCAATTATAGCCTAAGGAAATCTTCCATAGATTATATATTTGTGACTAGACCCGCTCTCTCGGGCTAGAGGAATTTTTTTGTCTACACTTAGAATTTACCTACATCACAATAGGTTATCTAATTAAGCACATCATATACTAACCTTAGATCTGAATCCACAAAGATTTTCTTAAGTTCTTAATAAACTTAACAGAAAGTATTACAACTCCCGTGTAAATACTTAACATGCATTGTGTTCAATCAATAGACTTATTGAGTAGATTCACTCATCAATACATAATTATTTCATAAATACATTATCTCATCACAACATATATCACAAACATAAATAGCAGAAGGAAACATATAAAACATATGAATTTCTCCATCAGTCTTCTTTCCTGATCTTCAGTATAAGGTTCCAAACTCAAAACTTACCTACGCACTCAGCTACAGGGGTCCGTACACTTAACTGCAGACTCTACTCTAGGCCTCTGTGCACTTAGCTGTTAAGCCTTCTCCCCCTCTAAGACTTACTTCTTTGTGCTAACTCCCTAAGGCTCCATTCATTGTACCCATAGACAAAGCATATATCTGCCTTAGACTCTCTAAGACACACCTATTTATACAATCCCATGGTCCACAGACCAAGGGTAGATCTCAAAACCGACTCAATCATTTACATAGACAAGGGTAAAAACCCTTTTTGACTCCTATCTACCTACGCGCTCCGCATCCACAATTCGCGGAGACTTTACATCTTTTTGTCAAAATTTACACCAAAACTTGGGTTTTTAACCCAAAACTAACCCAGGGGACCCCATCCCAACATCTGTGACAGTAAGTGTTGTAGCATCTATTGTTATTTAAAATTCATTCTTCAATCTTATAAAAACCGAACAAAAATAAAGAATCATATATTATATTCCATAAATTAAAAGAGAATAAAAAGTCCAAAGAAATTGTTTATTGATGACGACATTCAAAGTCAATGTAAGGTGGGCCCTAACCCATATTAAAGTGCAAGTGGTATCCTAAAATCTGAGTCAGCATGGGATCAGTAGGTTGATAAAGTGCTTAGCGGGGGACCGACAAGCATGAGTTTTAACTCAGGCTCAACCCCTGCAGTTGACCATGGCATCAAGCTGGTTGACCACGATCTATGGCACAAGATTACTGCAGGGGTTCAAACCTAATGAATATCCCGTACACTCCCTACCCCCGTAGTGGGCCACCCTCATCACTTCACTCCATATCATCTCCTCCACGTCGTCCACCACCCTCATTTATTATCAATCACTTCATCTACTGTTCCTCGTCACTTCACCTGTCATTCCATTAATTGAGTTCATTAACTACAGTTTTTGTTTCCCCCCATTAGATTATTTTATATATAATAGATCAGCAAAACCCCATTGTTTTAGCCTTGTTTTAATATTAAGTAGTCTTGCAGCCAGTTTAGCAAATCCAAGCCAACAACCGTGCCAGTAAAATCCAAGTCAGCAACCATGCTAGTAATTGTCAATTGTATCTGTCACCTACAATCACCATGGCCCAACAAGTAAGTTCCTCATCAGTTATTCATACCCCCTTAATGGATGTTGAAAGAGATATTTCTGATACCCTCTGTACAATTAAACATCCCTCATTATATCAAGAGGTCATTCTAAACCATAAGTCTCTTATATTCATGGCAATGGTCAGGTCAGGTGTTCTGGTTGCTTTTGTTCCCAGAACTCACTTATTTCCTGAATTTATTCAATGGCTAGCCTCAGCAATGTACCCCAAGAAATTTTTTGTAATGAATTAGTTTGGGGAAAATGTTTTTCAAATGACTTCAGAGTTAATACACTAAGCTTGAATTACCCTGTGTCAGGAACTTACACCACCTTTACCAAGGAAACCTTGATTTCTTATTATGATAGCATGTCTCCTCAAGAGCTTTCTCATGTCACTTCTTTCTTAGCTCCTAAATCTAGCCAATTCTCCTTAGATGGCAATATTTTCTCTTTAGAAATGTTTGCAGTGGATATAAGACATGTGTTGCAAGTAATTGCTAAGATTCTAGGGAAAGAAGACTCCAAGCAGGTAGGTAAATTTTTTTCTATGATTTTTCTCCTTAATGATGAAGCCTGAAGTTGTACTAGACATCCCAGCATTCTGGGTAGATGCCATCAATACTCAATTTATGACTTTGCCTCTCAGTGGTTCTTTCAAATTTCCTTCAGTCATTACTTATTTATTTTTGTACCAAAATTTTGAACATTTCTCTGGTTTGGGGTTAAACATTGTTCATTGTTGATATCAATAAAAAGAAGAAATCAATGGTTTTCTTGACAGACCTAATAAGGAATGATCTAGGAGATAGTGGTTTATTTGAGTTTACTTCCTTATTTATTCCAATGGCTTATAAAGCTCAAGAGTGTCTTCAATTGAGTGAGGATGTGAGATGTGGGGATTGGTTCATCTTTGAAGAGCATGTAGAGATTAGGATTTATGGAGCCTCTGTCAAACCTTATATATTACCTAAGTTTGTGCCAATGAGGCTTTTTGCCCTGGAATTTATAAGGCAAAACTTAAATGTTGATCAAGTTCATTTTGTCCCTATTAAGAAAGGCCTCTTCTTCAAGCTGCATAAAGTAGAGGGACCCTTCATTATAAATACCAGACAGGCTACCTAGGAAGTTGAAATATTATTGAATGATATGTGTCTTTTACAGGAGATTGAGTGGGATTATGACCCTCGCCAAATTATTCCAAAGAGAAGAGTGGAGAATGGATATTTAGCCTTTATGCATGAAAGTAGACCTGAAGAAGAAAAATTGGCAAATGGAGGCTTGAAAAGCACTCAGGAAATAGAGATTGAAACCCCTAAAATTACTGAAAAAGGGGTCAAGAGGGTTAGAGAGGAAACTATTGATCTAGATGAGGAAGAACCTGAAGAAGCAAAAAGAATCAAGATTTAGGATGCAATGTCTTTGGCTCAACTTGGTTTGATTATTTAGTTAGGAGAGACAGAGGGTGCCCCTGCTTCACCATCCTCCAGAGAAACTGTTCATGATCAAGTTGTTTTAATTCAAAGTATGTTCGCTAAAATATTTGAGAAAAATCAGAAGATGAAGTTAAATATGGAAGCTCAGGCTGAGTCTTAGGTAACCCTTAAACAAACAATATTGTTATCTACCATGGATTTGGAGAAGAGTCAACTCAGAATTGATTTTTCTCATCCTACAGAAATATCAGTGGGATCTTCTAGCAATGTTAAGACTGTAAATTTGGATGTTGACACTCGCAAGATTCCAATGCTTGACAAGGTCAATCTGCATATGCAAACTGGGTAGTTGATTGTAAATGATCTATATAAGACAAATGCAGTAGCTGCCAACGCCGAGAAAATGCTAAATAAAGTGATTCAACAGCTGAAGTTGGAGAAAGATAATTCCAGAGATTTGAATGCTCAAGTTGACGAGCTAAAGAAGATTATCATTAAAATAGGGGTCAATCCTGATGACCAACCTATTGTTCAGAAGTTGTTGTAATATGCTAATCAAAGATTGGAGCTTTAAAAAAGAAGTTGAATCTACCTACAGGTGAGCATCCCTTTGCTGTAGGGATAGCTGAAGTAGAAAATGAAAAAGAAAATCTCCTAGAAGATGTGTTGCAGAAGACTGAAGAAGTTTCATTACTTAAAGAAACTATGGACAAGCTACAAAGACAGGGATACACTCATGTTTGTACAGTAGTAATGCCATCCAACACAGATGATCTAGTAGCACAGGTTCTACAATTGGGAACAGAGCTTAAAATGGATGAGCTTGATGTGAAGAAAGCTCAAAGAGGGTTAGAAACAGCTTGCAAATTATTGAATTTAAGTGAAGACGAAACAATAAGAGAAAGAGATAATGCCAAGAAATAAAAGGAAGATCTCCTAAGGGCTGAAGATGAAATCAAAAGGCTAAAGGGGAAAATGAAGGGCAACATGTCCTTAATTCAAGCCGGAGAAATCCTATGTGATGAAGTTATTGAGGTTGTCAAAGGTATTTGGGATTTTTTGGTGATTATATCTGAAGAAAAAATACTAATTAGGGATATGGAGGAGGTGGTTATTAAAAATGAGCAAAAAGATCTAGACAGATCAAAGTTTGCAAAGAGGATGATAGACTTCATTAACTCTAAGTCTACTGCAAAGTTGAAGGAGCATGACATGCCAGAGAGAATAACATGTGCAATTGATTTCAATAGAATGATTGTCAGAAACATCTACAGCATTACTAATGAGAAGAAGATAAAGGAGATAAAGGAAGCAATTTCAAATTTTAACATCTTGTTTGACAAAAGGGTTAGGGTTGGACCTCCTTCTTGATGGGATCTTCAGGGAAACTTGCTGCCATGGAAAACATATGAGACTTTGCTGGTTGAGGCAAAAAGAAAAGTTGATAACACTCATGAAAGGACAGCAGTATTAAAAGGAGCCACCATTGTGAATTTCCTAACCAAAGATTTTAAACTTCTTTGGATGGTGAAGAATCTATTTTCTGACAAACATACCTATGGTAGGATAACATCTTGCAGAATAGCACTCGACAAGCTAGAGGAAGCACCAAATTCAAATGTGCCACTATGGAGAAAGTGTAAGGAATGGATGATATAGCAGAACAAAGGTACATCAATAGAACCACATACTCAGGCTACAGATCCGAACAGCGAGCAACAATCACCAATCATACTCTAATTTCTGTCACTTCTTATTTTCTTTTTTTCTTAAGAAGAATGAGGTGTCTTTTACCCTCCATGTAATATTTTTTAATGACCCTTTACCTTAAATAGTTAGGAAGATAGTTAAATAGTTTGGCAGTTTTGGTGGTTACCAACTGTTCCATGAGGTATAAGAAAAGGAAAAATTATAGAAAGAGAGTTTGAATTTTGAAGGACCTGGGATATACTATTGTATTTTTTATATGAATTGATGATTAATGAAAGAATCAAGAGTTTTCCACACATTGTTGGGTATGATTTTGTAATTTCTCTGTTATGTGCCATTATGTGTCTTCCTTTCTTTAAATATGGTAATGAAGCTGCAGGTCTTCGTTTACTTATGTGAATGAAGCTAAAATCCCTTAAAAGAGTGATCCTATATTTAAATTTCTTACTTCTACATTTCCTCTAAGTTATAGATAATAGTTTCTATGAAAAGCAACATACTGTCTCTAACTTCTCAAATCATTCTTCACTCAGCATTTATATTCAGCAATCAAATGGCATTCTGAGACTTTCATGTCACTTCAGTATTGAATATTAGAAATCAGGTGTTTCATGTTCTTCATTTAAAAGTATAATATATAATTAAGTGACCACTAAGTGACATAAACAATAAACATTAATGTCATAAGCACAATTTCTACACAGCGAGGAAATTGGTTTCTTAAGGGAAAACATTAATTGGTGCCGCTACTGGGGAGAGGCTACTTTCCAAGAGGGTTGGAAAGCCAAAAATTCTACCTACACCAATTCCTACACTGTCTGCACCTAGCAGCAGTTCTACTCTTTTTTCATTCCAACATTCATATTTTATTGACCAAGAGTCACCTCTTACAGTCAACCCATTTCAAGAACCCAACTATCAAGAACAGTCTCTAGAGTTAGTTTCTTTTTTAGTACCTGCTATAATTATTCAACCTGAACCTATAACTACATTTCCACCTTCTCATACTCCATCTACCCATCAATCAGTTTCCACATCTGCTAGAAATCAGGGTTCAGTAAGTTCAGGAGAAAATATGGCAGCACCTGCATTCTTGATGAATAGGTATGCACCTATTCCATTGCCACCACAGTTGAATCAAATGCCACAAGAATATTTGAATGTTCTTCCTCATTTCACAAGAGAAGATGGAAAAACAGCAGAGAATCATATAGCAGTATTTTGTAATTTTGCACAAAACCTAAATGTTGACCATTTAGATGTTGTTCTAATACTTTTTGTTCAATCCTTGGATGGTGAAGCAAGAAAATGATTTAAAGGACTTCCTAATAACTCTATTATACATGGGAAGAGATGGAGCACTTGTTCATTCAGAGAATTCTTAGAGGCAAGCTCAACAGAATAGGAACTTTAATCCTCAGTATAGAAGACAACCTATACAAATTCTACAAAAGGAGAGAAAAGATCAAGATCGGATTCAAGCACCACTGTATATAGAGGCAAATCCTGATGAAGTACCAGAGCATTCTAGGGACCATGATGACCAGATTTCCACGTTGTATGTAGTAGATGGATATGAACTAGGTGTTGAGGGAGAAGAATATGAATATGCTGAAACAAATGTAATTTATGATGAAAATGAAATTGATGAGTATTGGAAATAGTTTACTGATTTTATGCAAGAAGAATTACATAATAAATATGACTTGATATCAAGGAAAAGATCATAAGATCCACAATCCAATCTCTAGGAAGGCCAGTCTCTCTATCTATGTCTAGGATGATCCCCATCCAAACTGGAGGTTTGAACTGTGTTCTGTTGAACTGGGCGATTTGAGAACTGAGGGTTGGTTGTTCTGATCCCTATCATGTCATGACCCTATAAAGGACGCAATAAACCACCCGGCTTAGGTTCACGCACAGAGCTCAAGTACCTTCCCTGAGCTACGACGCAAATAGATAGAAGACCCTGAAGCTCTCACTTACCATCTATTCATCACGTAAATACAGTATGCTTAAGAGTCAAGGTAATGGTGATTTGTTCACTAATCTAACAAGCTTACTGCAGGTCTATGTTTCCATAAAAATCATTAGTTTGTATACCCTTATTACTAGACTACTAGAGCTATCAAATACTAGAGCTTCTATGACTGACCAGAGCTTCTAGGCAATAGTAGTACCCAGCCCAGTCGGGTAGCTAAGCCAATTAACCAAGCTGATTAGTCCAGTCGAGCAACAATAGGGAAATGCGTTGCCATGCTAAAGGGAGGGGGCCCACCACTTTCTCTTAAGCTGACTAGAAGTCAAGAAGAGGAAGGTGAGCAGCGAGTCCCAGATCCCTTACCAAAGGTGACTCCACAAGAACCCCAGCTTGCAAACCAAGTAAATAAAGGAAAGCAACAGTAGAATACAAATAGCAAGACTCAAATACTTCAAGGTGATTCTTCTCAAGACAAAAGTGAAAAATTCTCTTTAGAAAAAATTGTTTCCATTCCACAAGAGATTTCAGTCATAAAGAGAGGTGAAGATGAAAATGAAAAGAATACTAAATAGGGTCATGTGTTTAGTCTTACCAAAGAATTGAAAAAAATCAGAATTCAAGTTCCCCTCACAGAGTTGGTCAAAACACTAGTCTATCAAAGAGAGATTACTGAATTTGTTAATCTAAAATAGAATGTGAATGTAAATGACATTATGAATCTGTAGGATGATAAACCAGTAGTGGTTTTTGGTCCACACATGGAGGAGGTAGATCCTTCAACACCTCCTTCTATATTACCTTATTGATCCATGATTTCCTCTTGCATAATTGTATGTTTGATTCAAGAGCTTCACATAACCTCATGCCATGGTCAATAATGAAATAGCTAAAACTACATGTTACTAAACCCTATAGAGACCTGTATTCTTTTGATTCAAATAAATTTAAGTGTATAGGGGTCATTAAATATATGGTGGTGTCACTAGCCTAGATCCCAGCTAAGAGCTTGGTAATGGATGTAATGGTAGCAGATATCCCTGCTAGGTTTGGAATGTTACTATCTAGGTCATGGGGGGCTAAATTGGGTGGTGTTTTGAAGCTAGATTTTACATATTCTATCATACCAACTTTTGGTGGGGGAGAAAGGAGGTTGTATAGAGAAACTAGATTTGTAAAAACAATTACAAAAAACAGAGCAAGAAATTCACCTGTATATAGCCAGGAGAAAGATGACTTTGCTTGCTTCATGCTACATGATAATGCAAAATTGGTTGAAGATAACCAAAAGCAGCATACTTCAGCCAGTGTAACTACAGAGTTGCAAATAGAAGGGATGTGGAAGTGCTTCTTTGATGGACCCTATTTCAAGGAAGAAACAGGTGTTGATTTCCTTCTAATTGCACCTAGAGGTAATATGTTCCCTTTTTATTTTAAATTGGAGTTCGATGCAACAAATAATGTAGCAGAATATGAATCCTTGATCACTGATCTACAAACAGCTAAACAAATGGGAGTCAAGTCAATTTCTGTCTTTGGAGATTCAGAGCTTATTATAAAACAAATTAAAAACCACTTCCAGACAAAACACCCTAGGCTTAGGGCATACAAAAATGAAGTGTGGGATTTGGTTGAGAACTTCTTGGAAGCTTTCAACATTCAGTTCCTTCCAAGGGATGGAAATAGGTTAGTAGACTCATTAGCTGTGGCTTCTAGTACTTTGGGGCCTCCTATTAATCCAAAGCTAAGATATGAGGTTGAAATGAGGCATAGGCCTTTTGTCCCTAATAATATAAAGCATTGGAAAATATTTTAAGATGATCAGTAGATTAAGGAATTTTTGGCTATGATTGAATATTTTTAGGATACCGAGATTGACCAAGATAAATATGAAGACACAGAAGGTGCAGAAGTAAGTGGTTCGAAAAATTCTATTGTTAATCAAAAAAAATTTCAATTGAAAAATAATATTCTGCCAAGGGGACTTTTCCCTCTTGAAAGACTTTTTAACTCTAATGATGTAGTTGTCAGTTTAGAAAAAAATCCACAAGATGAGCACATTCAAGATTATAATATTGGAACTCAGGAAGAGCCCAGGTTAATCAAATTATTTGACGAAGTTCCAATTAATTATAAGGAAAGATATCTTAAGATTTTTAAGGACTATATTGATGTTTTTGCTTGGTCCTATGAGGATCTAAAAACATATGATACAAGTACTATTCAACACAATATTCCCTTCAAAGGGGATAAAATCATTTAAGCATAAACTTAGACAGATAAATCCACTGCTTTCACCATCAATTGAGAAAGAGGTCAAAAAGTTACCTGATGCTAAAATAATAGTTCCACTCAGGTACTCTAACTGGGCGGCCAATTTAGTGCATGTAAGGAAGAAAAATGGAGAGATAAGGCTATGCATGGACTTTAGAAATCTCAATAAGGCTTCCTTAAAAGATAACTACCCGTTACTTAAAATGGATCATGTATTATAGAAGGTAATAGGATCATTCAGGATGTCAATGCTGGATGGGTTCTCTAGGTATAATCAGGTTGTTGTGAATAAAGAAGATCAAAAAAAAAAAAAATGCATTCACAACTCCTTTGGGAATTTTATGTACGCTCAAATGCCTTTTGGGCTGATGAATGCAGGTGCTACATTTCACAGGGCTATAGACATTGCTTTTGGGGGTGACAAGTTTGTAGTGATATATTTGGATGACATTACTATTTTCTCCAAGTCTAAAGAGGAGCACCTAAACCATCTTAAGAAGACTTTTAAGAAATGTAGAAAGTTTAGGCTTTCCTTGAATCCTAAGAAGTCTATTTTTTCTCTTGAAGAGGGAAAATTGTTGGGGCACATTGTTTCTAGGGATGAAGTGAAGATAGATCCAGCAAGAGTGCAAGTTGTGCAGAAAATACCCTTTCCCAAGAGTAAGAAAGACATTCAAAGATTTCTGGGAAAAAATAATTTTTTTTAAGGAGGTTCATGTCCAACTATGTAGAATTTGTAAAGGAAATTAAAAATGTGTTAAAGAAGGAGAATGAAGTGCACTGGACTAAGGGAGCCAGAGAGTCATTCTCTAGGATTAAGGAAGCATTACAAGCAGCTCCAGTTCTAATCAGCCCTGATTATCAAAAGCCTTTCCAAGTATTTTCATTTGCATCACCTAATTCAATAGTTTCTGTCTTGTTGTAGAAAAATGATGAAGAGAAGGAGCAGCCAGTTTCTTTCTTTAGCAACATTCTCAGGGATGCTTAACTAAAGTATAATATTCTTTAAAAATAGGTATATGCTTTGGTAAAAGCCCTAAAGGCCCTTTAGAACTTATGTGTTACATTCACAGATCATTGCTTATGTGCCAAATGTTGCAGTAAAGGATGTATTAGTATAGAGTGATGTAGAGGGAAAAAGAGGAAAATGGATAGCCAAGATCCAAGAGTATTACTTGGACATAAATCCCACAAATTTGGTGAAGGGACAAGGATTGGAAATGATTTTGACAGAGTCGAACTTTCAGGCATTAGGAATCAACTTGTTGACACCTATGAATGAAGGAACAATTGAAGAAGGTGAAGAAAAACCTGATCCAAGTATGAAGATCAGGTATAAATTTTTATGTTCAGAATGGTACAAGCATATAGTTCATTATTTGTGTTTTATTTCTTGTCCTCAATACTTGGATAGAACAAAGTATAGAGCATTAAAGATCAAAGCACAACCATATGTGATTGTTGAGGGCAAATTGAATTGGAAGGATCCTGTAGGAATTTTGTTGGTATGTTTAACAGAGGATGAATTCACAGAAACCATCAAATATTATCATGAGAAGTTATGTGGAGGACATTATAGTTGGAAGGCTACTACACATAAAATCCTCCAGGCATGGTTTTATTGGCCCACTCTATTTGATGATACATATAAGTTTGTCAAAAGTTGTCAAGAGTGTCATCTTTTTGCTGAGAAGAAGAGGCTAGCTCCCTTGCCTTTGATCCCGGTCTTCATAGAAGAACCATTCAGACAATGGGTATTATATTTTGTTAGAGCGATTAACCCCCCTTCAAGTGGGTATCATAAGTGGGTTCTTACAGCTACTTATTATTTAACCAGGTGAGTAGAAGCTATACCTACTAAAAGGGAAAATGACTAGGTGGTGATAAAGTTCTTAGAGGAGAATATTTTCAGCAGATTTAGATGCCCTGTCAAAATTATAACAGACAATGCTCAAGTCTTCATTTCAAGTACGTTTAGTGCTTTTTTTCAAAAGTTTGATTTTATTATATCCCATTCAACAACCTATCATCCACAGGGAAATGGATTGGCTAAATCCACAAACAAAACATTGATGAAGATCCTTAAGAAAACTATTGCATAGAACCAGGACTGGGATTCCAAGTTAAAATTTCCTCTACGGAGTACTAGAGTAACTACAAGAAGGTCTACAGGAAAATCATCTTTTGAGTTAGTGTATGGAACCCAGGCTCTATTCCCAATTTATCTTGTGAAGCATGTGATTGCAATGATTCAGGAGGCAAAAGAAGATCCTAGTTCCCTGATAAGAAGAATGGATAAGGTAGTAGAGTTAAGTGAATAGGGATAAGGTAAGAGACAACCTGATTATGTATCAATCAAAGATGAAGAGTATTTTTGATAGAAAAGACAAGAGAGATTGTTTTTAAAGTTGGAGACCTGGTATTAAGGTGGGATACTAGAAGAGAAGAAGGGAGTAAACATGGTAAGTTTGATCCTCCCTAGTATGGCCCAATTAGAATTATAGAAGCCAGGGCAAATATTACATTCTTCCTAAAGAATCTTGATGGTGAATCTTTACAGTTTCCTATTAATGGGAAATACCTAAAACATTATTTTCAGTTTTGAAGCACAAGAATCCCATCATTATAGATACCGGAGTGAATTCATTGTACAAATTCCATAGAATTTTATTTGGATAAGCAATATGTGACTCCATGCCCGAGGTGAAGGCAATGATATGCGGTTCTTAGTGCTTCTGTGGAAAAAGAACAATCCCCAGGTGGAGCCCGATGTTGTAGCATCTATTGTTATTTAAAATTCCTTATTTAATTTTATAAAAAATGAACAAAAATAGACAAACCATATATTATATTCCAAAAATTAAAAGAGAATAAAGATTCCAAAGCAATTGATTATTAATGACGGCATTCAAAGCTGATGTAAGGTGGGAGCCGACCCATATTAAATTGCAAGAAATATCCTAAAATCTGAGTGAGCATGGGATCGAGAGGTTGACAAAGTGCTCTGTGGGGGAGTAACAGGCATGAGTTTTAACTTAGGCTTAACCCCCGCAGTTAACCATGGCATCAAACTGGTTGACCAAGATCTACGACCCAATATTACTGCGGGGGTTCAAACCTAATGAATATTCCATACACTCCCTACCCCTGCAGCGGGCCACCCTCATCACTTCACTCCATATCATCTCCTCCACGTCATCCGCCACCCTCATTTATTATCAACCACTTCATCCACTGTTCCCCGTCACTTCACCTGTCATTCCATTAATTAAGTTCATTAATTACAATTTTTGTTTCCCCCTGTTCGATTATTTTATATATAAGATATCAATAAAACCTCATTGTTTTAGCCTTGTTTTAATATTAAGCCATCTTGCAGCCAGTTTAGTGAATCCAAGTTAGCAACCATGCCAATAACATGTAAGTCAGCAACCGTGCTAGTAACTGTCATCTATATCCGTCACCTACAGTCACCATGGACCAACAAGTGAGGAACAGTTATTCATACCCCCTTAATGGATGTTAAAAGCGGTATTTCCAATACCCTGTGTACAATTAAACATCTCTCATTATATCAAGAGGTCATTCTAAACCATAAGAAGTCTCATATATTTATGGCAATGGTCAGGTCAGGTGTTATAGCCACTTTTGTTCCCATAACTCATTTATTTCCTAAATGTATTCAATGGCTAGCCTCAGCAATGTACCCCAAGAAATGTTTTGTAATGAATCAGTCTAGGGAAAAAAAATTTCAAGTGACTTCATTGTTAATACACCAAGCTTTGAATTACCCTGTGTTAGGAACTTACACCACCTTTACTAAGGAATCCTTGATTTCTTATTATGATAGCATGTCTCCTCAGGAGCTTTCTCATGTCACTTCTTTCTTAGCTCCTAAATCTAGCCAATTCTCCTTAGATGGCAATCTTTTCTCTTTAGAAATATTTGCAGAGGATATAAGACCTATGTTGCAAGTAATTGGTAAGATTCTAGGGAAAGAAGACTCCAAGCAGGTAGATAAAGTTGTTCTATGATTTTTCTCCTTAATGATGAAGCCTAAAGTTATACTAGACATCCCAGCATTCTGGGTAGATTCCATCAATACTCAATTTATGACTTTGCCTCTCACTGGTTCTTTCAAGTTTCCTTCAGTCATTCTTTATTTATTTTTGTACCAAAATGCTTAAAATTTCTCTACTTTGGGGTTAAACGTTGTCGATATCAATAAAAAGAAGCAATCAGTGGTTTTGTGGACAGACCTAATAAGGAATGATCCAGGAGATAGTGGTATTTGAGTTTACTTCCTTATTTCTTCTAGTGGATTATAAGGTTCTGAATGGAAGCTTACCCCCAGCTTTCTTTCCTAAAGCTCAAGAGCGTCTTCAATTGAGTAAGGATGTGAGATGTGGGGATTGATTCATCTTTGAAGAGCATGCGAAGATTAGGCTTTATGGAGCCTCTGTCAAACCTTATAGGTTACCTAAGCTTGTTCCAATGAGGCTTTCTGCCGTGGAATTTATAAGGCAAAGCTTAAATGTTGATCAAGTTCATTTTGTCCCTATGAAGAAAGCCTTCTTCTTCAAGCTGCCTACAATAGTGGGACCCTTCATTGTAAATACCAAACAGTCTACCCAGGAAGTTGAAATATTATTGAATGATATGTGTCATTTACAAGAGGTTGAGTGGGCTTATGACCCTCACCAAATTATTTCAAAGAGAAGAGTGGAGAATGGCTATTTAGCCTTTATCCATGAAAGTAGACCTGAAGCAGAAAAATTGGAAAATGAAGGCTTGCAAAGCACTCAGGAAACATAGATTGAAACCCCTAGCATTACTGAAAAGCGGTCAAGAGAGTTAGAGAGGAAATTATTGATCTAGATGAGGAAGAATCTGAAGTAGAAAAAAGAATTAAGCTTCAGGATGCAATGTCTTTGGCTTAACTTGGATTGATTATTCAGTTAGGAGAGACAGAGGGTGCCCCTGCTTCACCATCCTCCAGAGAACTTGTTCACGATTAGGTCCCTTTAATTCAAAGTATGTTTTCTTAAATAGCTGAGAAAAATCAGAAGATGAAGTTAAATATGGAAGCTCAGGCTAAGTCTCAAGTAACCGCTGAAAAAACAAGATTGTTATATGCCATCGATTTGGAGAAGCATCAACTCAAAATTGATTTTTCCCATCCTTTAGAAATATCAGTGGGATCTTCTGGCAATTTCAAGACTGTAAATTTGACTTTTGACACTCACAAGCTTCCAATGCTTGACAAGGTCAATTTGCATATGCAAACTAGGCAGTTGATTGTAAATGATCTATATAAGACAAATGCAGTAGCTGCTAAGGCCGAGAAAATGCTAAATAAAGTGATTTAGCAGCTGAAGTTGGAGAAATATAATTCCAGAGCTTTGAATGCTCAATTTGACGAGCTAAAGAAGATTATCATTAAAATACGGGTCAATCCTGATGACCAACCTATTGTTCAAAAGTTGTTGCAATCTGCTAAATCAGAGATTGGAGCTTTGAAAAAGAAGTTGAATCTACCTACAGGTGAGCATCCCTTAGCTGCAGGGATAGCTAAAGTAGAAAATGAAAAATATAATCTCCTACAAGATGTGTTGCAGAAGACTTAAGAAGTTTATTTACTTAAAGAAACTCTGGACAAGCTACAAAGACAGGTAGACACTCGTGTTTGTACAGTTTTAATGCCAGCCAACACAAATGATCTAGAAGCATAGGTTCTACAATTGGGAACAAAGCTTAAAATGGTTGAAAATGATGTGAAGAAAGCTCAAACAGAGTTAGAAACAACTTGAAAATTATTGAAATTAAGTGAAGAAGAAACAATAAGTGAAAGAGATAATGCTAAGAAATATAGGGAAGATCTCTTGAGGGATGAATATGAAATCAAAAGGCTAAAGGAGAAAATAAAGGGAAACATTTTCTTAATTCAAACCAAAGAAATCCTATGGGATGAATTTATTCAGGTTGTCAGAGGTATTTGGGATTTTTTGGTGATTATATCTGAAGAAAAATACTAATTAGAGATATGGAGGAGGTGGATATTAAAAATAAGCAAAAAGATCTAGGCAAATCAAAGTTTGCAAAGACAATGATACACTTCATTAACTCTAAGTCTATTGCAGAGTTGAAGGGGCATGACATGTCAGAGAGAATAACATGTGCAACTGATTTCAATAAAATGATTGTCAAAAACATCTACAGGATTACTGTTGAGAAGAAGATAAAGAAGATAAAGGAAGAAATGTCAATGTTTAACATATTGTTTGACAAAAGGGTTAGGGCTAGACTCCCTTCTTGCTGGGATCTTCAGGGAAACTTGCTGCCATGGAAAACATATGAGACTTCGCTAGTTGAGGCAAAAAGAAAAGTTGATAACACTCATGAAAGAACAACAATATTAAAAGGAGCCACCACTGTGAATTTCCTAAACAAATATTTTAAACTTCTCTGGATGGTGAAGACTCTATTTTCTGAAAAACTTACTTATGGTAGGATAACAGCTTGCAGAATAACACTCGACAAGCTAGAGGAAGCACCAAAGTCAAATGTGCCACTATGGAGAAAATGTAAGGAATGGATGATAGAGCAGAACAAAGGTACATCAATAGAACCACATACTTAAGCTATAGATCCGAACAACGAGCAACAATCACCAATCATACTCTGATTTCTATCACTTCATATTTTCTTGTTTCCTTAAGAAGAATGAGGTGTCTTTTACCCTCCATGTAATATTTTGTAATGACCCTTTACCTTAGACAGTTAAGAAGATAGTTAAACAATTTGGTAGCTTTGGTGGTTACCAACTGTTCCATGATGTATAAGAAAAGGAAAAAATATAGAAAGAGGGTTCAAATTTTGAAGGACCTAGGATATACTATTGTATTTTTGATATTCATTGATGATTAATGAAAGAATCAGGACTTTTACACACATTGTTGGGTATGATTTTGTAATTTCTCCGTTATGTGCCATTATGTGTCTTCCTTTCTTTAAATATGGTAATGAAGCTACAAGTCTTTGTTTACTTATGTGAATGAAGTTAAAATCCCTTAAAAGAGCGTTCCTATATTTAAAGTTCCTACTTCTACAATTCCTCTAAGTTACAGATAACAGTTTCTGTGAAAAGTAGCATATTGTCTCTAACTTCTCAAAGCATTATTCACTCAGCATTTATATTTAGCAATCAAATGGAATTCTAAGACTTTCATGTCACTTAAGTATTGAAGATTAAAAATCACGTGTTTCATGTTCTTCATTTGAAAGTATAATATATAACTAAGTGACAAAAACAATAAACATTAATGTCTTAAGCACAATTTCTACACAGAAGGGAAATTAGTTTCTTAAGGGACAACAATAAGTATCCACTTATGTTGAGCTAGAGGATAAATCTCATTGATGAAGTCAATCCCCCACTGCTGAAAGGGTGCCTAAACTGAAATTGGTTGAAAGGGAAGCGATAACAACTTTATCATTCCCCAAAAAAATTGGCACTCATGACAACTCATGATTGTTTTATACACATCGGAAAACAAACTCGGCAAATATAAAATAGCCCTCAATATCTTATTTGATGTAGTTATCTAGAAAAGATGACGACTACAATCACCTTTATGGAAATCATTCAACACTTATTTAGCTTTAATTTCCACCAAATAGTTCAATAAAACCCCACCTGGATCCTTCCAATATAAAGCATTATCAATAATACAATACTTTAGAGCCTTCAATTTCAATGATCTACCTTTGCTCTTGGACCCATCCAGTGGAGGATTTAAATACTGTAGCACATGAACTATATCTGAATACCATGGTGATGAAGTAAAAAGTTGAGATACCTGAGGAAATGAATTAGCCACCTGCTCCTCGAAAAGTGTATCAATAAGGTTAATTTCCAAGGCATGTCAGTTAGACTCCGCCATGAGCTTAGCCAAACCATGTCCTTTGACTAGCTTAGTAGGCCTAATCTCCATGTCATACTCCAGTGTAGCAGCTATCCACTTACCACGCCTGCCTTTAGGATCATTCTGCATTAACACATCCTTGACATCAACATTCGAAACATAGGAAAGAATATGGGAATGAAGGATATAAACTTGGAAGTCTTTCAAAGCTTTAACTAGTGGCAATGCCTAATTTTCAATGATTTTATATTTAAGAGCCCCATCCTTATTGCTCTACTAAAGAAGGCAATTGGCTGCTCTATTTTCTTATATTTCTTCTGCATGAGGACAACAACCAATGTATGTTCAAAGGAAAAGGAAAATATGATAAAATCAAGTGTATAATCTTGCATAATAAGGATAGGAGCATGGGACAATGAAAACTTGACCTGATTGAATGCTTTTCTTGCCTCCTCAAGCCATTTCACTTTGTTGCTTTTCTTCAACATATTAGTAATTTCCCTTAAATGCTCAGCAAGGTTAGGAATAAACCTCCTCAAAAAATTGATCTTACCATTGAAAGATTGAATTTCATTTTTATTTCTAGGAAAATCTAGTTGTTGAATTGCCTCAATCCTTGAAGGATCTACTTGGATGCCATCTTTAGATATGATATGACCAAGCAATTTTCCCTCATCCATAGAAAATAAACTTTTCTTTGGATTCAGTGATATGCAAAACTTCCTACAAATTTGGAAGACCTTCCTTAAATGTGGCAAGTGCTCTTCATTCGTCTTGGAAAAATTGTTATCTCATCAAGATAATTGATAAAAAAAATACATCCTTCTCATTGGAAAATGGGATATCCATCGCTTGCTGAAAAGTTTCTCCTGCATTCTTCAATCGAAAGGGCGTCTTAACGTACATAAAAGTACCCCAGGGTGTCATGAAAGTTGTCTTTTCTTGGTCATCCGGATGAACTAAGATATGATTGTATCCTGAATGTCTATCTAGCAATGACATCTTGGAAGAACCAACCACCCTCTATAGGATATCATCCATCTTTGGAATTGGATAGTTTTCCTTCAATGACACTTTATTTAAATCGTGGAAATCAATACACAACTAGATCTCACCTATATTCTTTCTTACTGGTACTAAATTTGACATCCAATTTGAGAAACAAAGAGAGACAATAATACCAACAGTACAACCTGTTTACTTCCTTTTCAATAGAGGGCAGCAACTTCAGATTCATCCTACTGAGCTTTTGACTTAAAGGCTTCTGATCAAGCTTTATGGGGATGGTATGTTGAATTATGTTTTTTCATAAAACTTTAGATCAGTGTTATCCCATCAAGAAACATCATCAAATTCAGTCATGAGTGCTGCATATTTATCTTTCATTTATGGACTCAAAGATTTTAATACCTTAACCATTCGTGGCTTCTCAGGCATGCCAATTAAGGTCTTCTACTCCTACTTCAATTGGCATCATTTTGGGTTTCTGTGCAACATCATCATGATCAAACAAATCCTATAGGGGTACTAAACCTCTTGGAATTGAGTTATCCTTCAGTTGTAGTACTTCTAATTTGGAAGCATGGATTTCCTGATCATCTTCATAAAACTAATCATCAATCTGAGAACTATCAAACTCTTCTTCCATCTACAGAAAATTTGATATTTTTCTTGTCATCCTGAAAGACTTACCAATATCGAAGGTTGTTCGAAACAGCAGGGCAATGTTTGACATTGATGTCATAATTCTTCTTTGGATATACCATAATTTTAAACATACTGGCTCAAGTAGCAAGGGAATCAGCAATGAGATTGTTGCTTCTTGGTATCAATGATAAAGTATATTCATGAAATATTTTAAGAATATCTAATATTTCATTGTGGTATGCTCATGTTCTAGGATGATTGGCATGTTATTCCCCTTTGACTTGATTTATTACTAACTCAAAGTCGGCATATACAGAAATCCTCTTAGACCAAGTTTCGTGAGTGTTTTAAGATCAACTATCAAAGCCTCATATTCTGCTTCATTGTTAGAATATTCAAATGCTAGTTTATAGGAACACAACTTAACATTACAAGGAATATTAGTCAATTAATTCATAGGACCATGAAATCCCAATTCCAGCTCCCTCCTTACCTAAAGCTCCATCAAAATCCATGGTCCATAGACCATTTTCTTCATTAATAAGCTCAATGTTGGATGACTGATTTTGATTATTTTCTTGAGAATGATATGTTATCCCAATATATTCTCTCTCATTTATTGTTTTAGTTGTCTTTTCAACTGCTTCACTTGACTGCAAACTGCTTGGTACCTGTTCCTGTTCTTCTGCATTAGAAACTTCCTGAACACAATCTGAAATTCCTGGAATTTCTACTTTTTCTTCTATCTGATTTTCTAACTCAACTGAAAATTCATCATTGTACAAAATAAAAGACTCTAAATTTGTATGTACATCATGAATTGGGTGATTATTGGGTCTCTCCTTGCTACTAATCATGTACTTCATCTTTTTCTCCCTATACAATTTTCTGAGCTGTCTAAAAACTAGCATAATAGCATAGGAAAAGTCTAGTTGCAAAGTGCCTTTAAGTTTGGCTCCCCATGATCATGAGAGTAGTATTCCATATCTCGAGGGAATTTTAGCTACAAGAAAATCCATGAGAACATTCTTTGTTGGGATTTGATCTAAGGATACCACTAAATCTTTGATAAGACCAAGACACTTAACCCTTCCCGAGTCAAAAGAGTAAAGGTCATGGTATGGTCTGGTAATATCCAATCCTAACTTACCCATGATGTCTTTGGGAATAATATTATGCGAGGCCCTGGAATCTAGCATAGCATTATGGATAATGAAGTCATGAAGTTTGAGACTGAGGTAAAAAGGAGGAAGTTCGTTATCTTCTAAATTACCATCTACAATAGGTCCAAACAAAACCTCAAGGTGGTAATTAGTGACATTCACCATATCAGACATTTGGTCAACCTCAAACATTTTGGCTACTAGGAACTCGTACTGGTCATTCTTAATTAATTCAGTCAATGGAATTGAAACTTCAAGTTTTGCAATTTCATTCTCAAGGCTACATAAAGTGGAATTATTTTCTACCTCTTTAGATGGCATGTCCTTCCTCTCAGGTTGTTCTCTGACAGGAATCTCCTTTCTTTGTCCTCTAGCTTAAGTTGCTTTTTCTTTCTTCTGAGTGCTAGTAGAAGCTTCATTACTTTCCCCTGATTAGCAGAGGAGCTTCTTTTTCCTTGTTCTGATTTGTAGAGGTCATCTCTTTGTTCTGGGTAGCTGGTTGAGAATTTTTCCTTTTCAGATTTGAAGTTACAAGAACATTTATATTTCTCATACTATCTTGCTTTTGCACTTGGATAAGAGCATTTTGATAACCTCTTTGATAATCCTCTGTTTTTACTACCAACGTATCATCATTAGAAATAACATATTGTTGATCATCAAGTACATAAGGTTCTTCAAAAAGTTCATCCTCTTCAGTCAAGAAAATAGGTTGCTGATCTTCCTCAAAAAAGTGAATTTGATCCTCTGATATTTCATCTTCCTCATCAGGGCCCTGTGTATAATTTTTCTGAAAAGGAGTATGGATCTGCTACTGACTTTGCTAATCTTGAACCCTCTGCTCCCTTTTCTTAATCCTGAAATGGGGTTGTTGTTGTTGACCTTTGTAATTGGGATTTTTTATTGGAGGTTATGCTTGTATTTATATGATAGTCATCTTTTCCATCATCTTCTCCATTGTCTTGATCAGAGTATCAATTTTATCCTCAAATGAAGTGGATGGATCCTCATTTATGGTAACCTTCTTTTCTGACTTTGTCTTTGACTTCTTAATAAGCAAATTTGCCTCAACACTTATTGTGTTCCTTTGCATTTATTCAAGAGTGGAAGTGCTTCTCTCCCTAAACTAGTAGGCCATATCTAGATAAAAAGCATCTAGATAATAAAGAAGTGCCAAGCTAAGAGGAGGCTTAATACTTTCCAAGATAGAGTTATGTATTAGATTAAATCTGGCTATGAAATCTTGCACAGATCCATTAGTGTTTCTTTTCAAGGAATTATACTAGGCTAGAATTTGAAGAGGATTCTTCTTCTCTTCCCACTTTTCTAGGAATAGGCCATCAAATATTGGGAGGTAGTTATGGAAGCAAATATTAAGGAATGGAACCATTTCTTGACTTCCCTAGAAACACTTTGTGCTATAATGCACATTTTGGCATATTCATTATCAATTTCCTCAAAATCAATAAAATCAACCAATTTATCTATATGTTGCATGGTTGTGACTTCTATTATCCCATCAAACAAAGGCAATCTATAACCATAACCTTAAGGAAAAGCAATGAGTTGTGCAGGTAAAACTAAATGAGCAAATCTTGCCATAATTGTTGCAAAAGATAGTCTAACAGTCACAACAGGAGGTGTTGATGAAGGAGATGATTTTGGAGGAAGCAATGGATTGACAGTGGAGGATGATGGAGCAACTATATGAGGAGTTATAATAGTAGATATAGCAGCCGATAAAATCTCTTGTTGGTACTAGATATAGGCATTTTCATAGGTTGATTGGAGCTGATTAAATAAATCCTAAATTTTATTGAATTTTGTCCAAAGTTTCCTATCAAACTTAGCAGATGGAGACTCAGGAGATGACAAATATGATTCGAACTTAGAAGGGTAAAAAATTATTTCTGTGAGGAAAGACTCTGACTTAGATTTGAATAAAGTCAACTCAAATTTGATGTCAAAAGATAAATCTTGAAGAGCTACCAATTCTACAGGCAAAGATGTAGATGTTACCAGTAAGGGTGTACCTTGTTTGACTTCTTCAAGTTGTGACCTTTTCTTTCTCTATATATTTTCTAAATCATCAACTACTAATGGAGGATTTGGATCAGGATTGGACCTCGTATGCCTTTTGGGAGCCATTTTTCTTCTCAATATGCACTTTGGCTCTAAAAAATTGAATCAGCCTTCTTTGAAAGCTAGGACCTGTCACCCATAGGCCTAGACCTCAACAAACTTGTAAAAAAAATCCTAGGGAAGATTTAACACTCATCCTCCGACAACGGCGCCAAAAATATTAACACTCCTCAGTGTCCCAAAGTTGAAAAGGGAAGCAAAGGAGGTAACCTCAGATCAACTTTGGACTTGGCATCTAGCCCTGCCAAATCAGAGAGGGCTCTCTCTCAAAAAAAATCTCACAGTCAATGGAAGTGACTGGAGAATATGTGGATATTAGGCTAGGTATTTAGCACAGTAAGCTTTGATTTAGGGTTTGTTGGACATACACACTAGCTCTGAGAACTAGGTCAAGTATTCCAAATGATTAGTTGTAGAGATAATATGGGGAAATGCGGATACAATCAGTGGTACAAAGTAAATTTTTCATTATAGTATATTGAGGGGAAAAGAAGAAGAAAAATGAGCATATAAGTATGAATTCATTTGCTTATAAGAAAAAACAATTATTGGAAAATCTCAAACAAAATAGAGCATATGGATCATGAAATATGCTTTAAAATTTAAGAGATAATCACTAGAAGAATATAGATGGATTCTAGAAATACTTAATCATTAAATGCAAAAATAAAATTGAAGAAACACAGTGCCACAAACCACATCACAAGAATCCCATGAAAATAGTTGCAACAACATATATTTCTGCAAAAATTTCTAGTACACTAGTCCAAGAGATGAGCTTCAGGAATCTAACCACCTCTATGAGTTCATTTTGAATACATATAGATGTAACTTCCTCCTATCAGGGGTCAAATCCTCCTTCTTAGGAACTACTTTCCTACTCCTACCTAATCCCTACAACATCAAGAGTAGTTAGAAACTACTTGCCTCTTTTACATTGATTGATTTGAGTTTGACTTGAGAGAATTTAATTACAAAATATCCACTCTAACCATCATTATAAAATTCAATTACATCGGGTGAAACAATTTATAAACTAATTACATCGACCAAATTTGAATTTTGACAATGAAAACTAAGAAAAAGGCTTCCTCCACGAAATCGTAGCGAAAATTGTAGAAGTGCAACGTGCAGGCACAATAGCGTAGTGAAAGTTTGAAGACTGGTTGAATAAATTTGGTGCATATTTAAGCTAAAGTGAAGACTGGTACTGGTAACTAGGGATGTCCTCTATATCACCAAAGCTTGAAACCATCAAAATCACTTCTCCAATACCACTTAAAACTCAATTTTTTGCAACTACTCCAGAAGCGCAGTGTGGGACTAAAGGTAGTGGTAGAAAGGTGAAATTTTAGTGGTTTTTGACCTTCTCCTCAAAATCCATGAGTTGACAAGATACCAAAAGTAGATTTCTTAGATGTACTAACTATAAGACACATATACATGTTTTAAATTTGTCATCTGGAGGTCCTGGGAAAAATCGTAGCATGGGCACGCTGCATTTCTATAGGATGACTTTTTCCAGTACATACAAAAACTCAAAAAATTTCAAAACTTTACCAAAATTTGTCTCCTTTCCCATTTTCTGGCATCACTTCAAACAACTAAGAATTCATCTACCAAGAGATCGAGATTATCTCTCTTCCTAATATTCTTTAGGGTCTTCTTAAGCTTCTTCTTCATGTTCTTAACCCTAATCTTGCACACCATGTTTCTTATGTAATAGTGCCTTGTCGTATGCCTCTATAGGGTAGTGTTTCTATTTGCCTTCCTCACAGCCTTCTGTAGGTGTACATTCTCTCTCTCCAACCAATACTCCTTTTTCTCTTCAATTTCAACTTCTATGGAGTCATAAAAGGTTTTTAGGGTTTGACGAGGAGACGAGATTTCTACTTGTTGTCCCTTCTTAGCCATGGCTCTGGTTGTAGGTCTCCTTGGATGTACCTTTGTGTCTTATTCCTATTGTTCTACACCAATGACAACCTTACCTTTTTCCTTAGTTGCCTTGATAGATGATGGAGGTTCTTCATGTGATTTAGCTTCCTGCATTATGCTTAGTTTCAATTTCCTATTTTCTTGTTTCAAGAGAGACACCATGAAATTGGCTTTAGAAAGGTCATCCTGTAACTCTTTGATCTGTGGTTGCTGCTCTTTAATGATGTCCTTTGTTTAATTATTCCCATGATCACTCATATCTACCTCAAGAGGTACCTCTCCATGATGCTACAATGGTGAATCTCCTCTAACCCTAGGTGATTTCTCCCTCATGGCTTCAGATTGAACTTCTCCAGTGATAACCTCCTCAGGCACTCTTTGTGCTTGAGCCCTAGTCATAGGTCTAGGGCTCTTCCCCTTCTTGTATGTTTTTTAAAACTCTACCCTAGGTTTTCTTTCTGTCACTTATGGTATACTAGATGGCTCAGGTCCTGGTGGCCCAGATGATGTAGGAGTATTGGAGCTTTTGGACTGATGAGAGATAGGAAAGAGAGAAGTTTCTTCCATGAATGATTCCCATGACATATAGACCTATGTGAGCTGGTGGAGAACTGTGGCTTTGATCAAAGCATGATGGAATAATCTTGCTCGATCATCTTTCCCTTTAGTTTGCACTTTTTTAGTCATCTTAACCAGGCTTCTAAACAAGTAATATGCTAGGTTTAGTGGTTTGATGGATGTGAAATGCATCAAGAGCATAATGTTATACTAATACAACTTGTGAAGACTACCTTCACAAGTGAAATATTTCATAATCATCTTCATCAAAGGAGTATACTTATCCAACAATTTCCCGTGAGGAAAGATATGAGATGGAGTTTCCTTATACTGTGGTTTTAGGAACACTTTGTATTTTTCAATGTCCAAATCTATCCCTTTAAACCAAATTTCTCCTTGATTGGGGATACCAGTGGCTAAATCTATAACCTCTATTGAGACTAGTTAGCTCACAATGGTAGCCCACCTCCAATACTTTCTCACAAAATCCTAGATAGCCTGCTTGTTTAAATGACCTCTTGATGCACTCTGAAGCATTGAAATCTTGCATATGAGTTGGCTCATATATGGAGACTTGTCTCCCTTTTTCGTATTTCTTCTTTTCACTGGACATGTTTTTAGTTTTGCTTGACTAAAAACCCTAGTTTGATAGGGGAAAGGGTAGGGATTTAAGGTTACAAAACAGGGGAAATGGAGCAGCTAGTTTAGGAAGGGAAATGGAGGGGATAGGAGTTAGGTAAAAAATATAGGGAAAATTTAGGGGGTAGGGGTAGATGTTAGGGACACAGGGGTAGTAAAATTTCTTAGAATGGGAGAAGAAAGGAAGGGAAAAAAAGGAAAACACGGGGAAAACCCAAAAAAGAAGCGTGGGCTTGGGTCTTTTGGGAAAAGTGGTGAGATGGGAAAACATGTATGGGAAATGGTTGAGGAAGGTATATCAAGTGTATACAAGTGTGTTTAGGTAGAAAACGTAGGGATTTTCTCCTTGGAAGAAAGAAAAAACCATGAAATCTTAAAAACGCAGCATAAAACCCTAAGAGAGGGATTTCATCATTTTTTGAAGGAAATCACTGCATGAGAGGGCTAATGAATGCTTCACTTACTTGTTTAGGAGTGTTGAAAACTTCTTGAATGAGAAATAACTTGTTTCTTTCTTTCTTTTACCTTCAAACTCAAAAACGCAGTGAATGTCCAGAAGTGTAGTGTGTTGGGAGCATAAACACAGCGAGCTAATGAGCAAGGTGTTTTGATTATGAAGATCGATGCTCTGATAGCTTAGATGAGGCAAAATGGTGGAGAAGATCTCTTGGAGGATGAAATGAGTTTTTTGAATGCCTGGATGGTCTTTTAATAACTTGAAACTCAATTTTTTGCTTTGGTGATGGTGTGACATTATCATGTACTTTGAAAAGTGACTTGATGAGGTAGTGTATTGTAGCTTTATTACTTTTTTTTGGAATGGTTACGTCTCCATGTGGGGTAAATGTACCTTTGATACCTTTTGACAAACTTATCCCTAATTACTAACTCCCATGATGGTGAAAATGGTGACGACATGACTCCCATGTAGATTTTGATGGCATGAGCATATGATGACACCTAATGCATATCTTAACCATGATTTGGAACTTTGAATCCTTTAAGTATGCATGTGAATGACTTAACAAAAAAAATTATGACCAATTCACTCATTTTATGACCTGTTACAAGGAATGATGACATTATCATGATGACATTTTATGACCTTGAAAATGGAGGGAGTAGTAATGACACCTAGGACACCTCAAGACTCATTTGGAAATTAAAATACATGTCAAAATTTATTTGAAAATTTTTTTGAAAGTATAAAAATTTGACCTAATGGCCCTATCAATCACATGGAAAGAGTACATTTGATCATTGGAACTAATGGACACTAACAGATAACATACAGATGACCTACCTTCTAAAGTGTACAAAAAGAGTCTACAAGAAACATCGTTAAAACATAACTTAAGTATATGTAATTCATGTAGAAGTCATCAATATGGTCTTATGCTATGGTCCTCGTATTGGGATCAAACTTTAACAACACATTTACAATATATTTTGGCACCTTATGAAGATTATTTGAAAGAGAGAGTGGCACTTAGGCCATCCAATCTAAGTTTGCATCAGCCATGTCTCTGTCTCCTTCCTCCTCCTCTTCCTTTGAGTCCTTAAGAGGCTCCTCCTTCACCGTTAAAATATGTGTTATAATCAAGATGTTCCTCATTAGAAAACTAAAAATATTCCCCTTCACTATCTGCATTCTCCTCAATAGGTGGAATTTCCCCTTGGTGTCTTGCTCCTTCCGTAGGATCAGCTAATTCCTCAAGGGTTGTGATAACCAAATATTCCACAAAAGGAACCAATACGTCACTAGGAGTTGCTTCTTTCCTTATAGGCTTATGAGGTAGAATATTAGTGATAAGGAGTAAACCAAGATCATTCACAAACTAATGAGCAATGGGTGGGATGGTCCAGAGTTGATCATAAGTAACCACAAATGTTTGTCTCAGGCTAGATTGATAAGTTTCTTATTTCTCGGGAGTATGATTTGGAGCGGAAATGGGAACGTTACTATCTTGTGAAAAAAAATTCTTATTAATATGTGGTGAGTTATTAGCCATAAAAAGGTGGTTTCCCTCCTTCTAGCACCAAAATGTGACGGTGTTGGATCTTGCCAAAATGTAAATGGGTCTCCTCGATAAAAAATCCCAATTAGACTTCGCACTATTTGGAGTAGGACCGACTACCATTTCTCATAGAGATTTTCCTTGGCTATGATGGTTAACATAAGAGAGTAATGTACATGTCCTTTTGAATGAACATGTGAGTATTCCTTGTGGAATTTCCAATTACATAATTTATAAAGGTTCTCTCACCAAAGGGGAAATAAAGGTGAACCTTTAAAAGAAAATTAATATTGCTAATCTAATGATGATACACGAGCATATTATATTATTATTTATATATATATATATTATATATATATATATTATATATATATATATATATGAATGAATCATTGATCAACTAATGAAATAATTCACATAGAATAAATAATTGTGAAAATAATTACAACACACCTTTAACAAGATAATAACTAAAGCCACCAAATACTTCATTTTCTCTAGTACAGATGAAAACAACATATATCACAAGCATTCAAATAATAGTCCTACAAAATTTACAACATACGCATGAAAGTTTGTTGGATCAATGAGCTTCAAGTATTAAGTAAATTTTCCAAGATACATTAGTACAATAAACACCACTAGCTCCAATAGTGAAGTGTTAGAGCTACCACTTGCTCCTCCAAAAGAACTATCTTCATCTCTAATGCCTAGTAGGAGGAGCCAAGGAGAGAAATTCATTTTCTTGAGCTATGAGGGTGTATATATAACAAATGGGGTGACTCCTTAACTCCCTTGTGACTCTTGTACTTCCCTCATGACTCTTTGACTTCCATATAACCTTTCGACTTCTTCATGACTTTTCACATTCTATAGATGACTCTTGGACTTCCACTTTACATTACAATTCTCATATATTTAAAATTACATAATCATGTCCAAAATATGATCTGGAAAACGATGACTCATATGACATCTTGACAATACATGACGTGACATTGATGACATGAACTCAATGATGAAGTGGCAATTTCAAGCCATTCTTTATGTTGCTATATGTGTGTCTTCTTGAAATATGGTACATGTTTTTCTTCTTCCTCCTCAGTAAGGTTTGAAGGTAGGGATTCTTCACTATAATGTTGGTCTTCAGCTGTTTTCGCAAATCTAGTGTAACTTCATCTTCTCGTTCAATGATCAACTTCTATTTATAGCTTCATAAGTGTCTTATAGTATAGTGTCCTTCTCCTACTCTTCAATCATCATCCAGTTATTTGAATATGTAGTACCTGCAACTAGAAAAAACTCATGAAAATATGACATCAATTCAAAAACACCTAGTAGAACATGCTTCATGGAAATCACCGGTTGAGCTGGAACTTGGTGTTGGGCTAAGAGGCAGGCTCGAGGATTGTGCAGTGCATAATTCCAAGGGTCAAGAGTGATGGACTAAAGCTTGATATTGTGTAGTGCATAGTTCTAGAGGCATGGGAAAGATTATTGTGCAGTTGAGGAGCTTAGTGAGGCAGCCTTGAGCCTTGAGGTTTCCTTGTACATAGTTCAAGAGAGAGAGGCCTAAGGATTATGAAATTGTGCATTTCAAGGAGGCAAGATGGTATCTTGAGGCTTGCCACTATGTAGTTTGCAAAAGTAGATTGACTGGGAGATTGAACTATGTAGTTGTATAGGTTAAGGGGCTAGGGTTGAGCACTAAGACTTCACAATGTGTAGTCCTCAGAGGAAGGAATTGTGCATTGTATAGTTCTAGGAGGCAAGGGAGGAGCTTGAGGGTAACACTGTGTTGTGCACAGTTCCAGGGGGCTGAGTGAGGTCAAGTTCATCAAGTAGGAATTTTCCATAAATTGATCAAGTGTGGGATCAATGAGGTAGAAATGAAACCAATATTGAATTATGAATGATCACTCACACTCAGAACAATTCATGACATAAAATTTAACACTTAATGCACAAGAGAAACATGATTCCCTCAATGTGATGGCAATATAATAATCTCCTCCAATTGCAACACTTAAGATGCACTTTACGACAACAATGCATAAAACTTTGAGAATGGGCCTAATAGATGTCTATATGATAAATAGGACCAATCAAATCAAATTTTCCTCTTGAAATAGACAAAAACACTACTTTTGGGATGTGCGACACTTCCCAAGCCAAAAGATGGCACTTGATTTTTATTCCAAAAGGGACTAGAAATCTAGAGAATATACTTGGAATGACTCTTACTACTAGAAATGACAACATGCAAGGTCAAAGTAGGCTCCAAAATTTGAGTGCAAGCCAAAATTTTGGAGGGTGTTGTAGCAGCAACAACATACTACTCCTGACACACATATGTGTGGTGTGTCAAACATATTCACATTGTGCATGTCTACTTTTGTGTTGCATGTGGTGTCTGCTAACCTATCTTGCATGCAATATTCCCTTTTTCCTCCTTACCAAGTGGTTTCTTGATACTTAGCTAGATTTATAAAAAAAGGAACACCTTTTTCACCTTGGCCCAAATAATACTCCTAAGGTTAGCTTACGATGTGGCATAGGCTCCCCTCCATAACCTTTATAAATAATGAATGGAAAAAAAACTCTCACAAAATCCAAAAGTCAAGAATGATGTTTTCATGCTCTCAACTTGACATGCATTCTTAATAAGCCCACATACTTCCTTTGGTAATTAATCCCAAGCTTGATATAACTTAGAATAAAAGAAGACAAGGACATAAACTCATTATTAAATTCATATTATTTTACTTTATCTGCTTTTTTAGCCCCCTTTCATTATGCTTTGTTGGAATCATAGCCCCCCATGTATTTCATCCTTTTCGATTTGCAACTCTTGATGTAATTTTTTATTATTATCCATTGTACAATTAAATGGTACATCACTTGGGCCTTGTTTAATTTATCATGTATTCATATACATACATTGTAAATTTCGAGGCTCAAAACTAGAATGGTACACCACAAGATTATGATTAGAGTCCCCCAAAGTAGTGACCCATTTCTTGATCCTTATGACTTCATCTATGAATGTTCTAGAGATTAAACACTTGCTAAGAGTCTTAGTAATTTTGGTTTTCCCAAATCTTTCATTACTCTAAGTGGTATATATTTTAGAAGGTTTAATATCCAAAAGATAGATTCTTCCAATTTTATAATGAAATAACTAGAGAAAGGGTCTAGCTAAGCACACATGCGTTGCAATTATGATCCTCCTAAGGTGAATTTAAAGTCTCCCCCTATCATAACCAAACCATTTTGTACACTATCCATTTTGAAAAATATGTCCTAGTAGTCCAACATTTTCATTTAAGGTCGACAAATAATCAACGCTATGATACCTTTCCTTTGGTCCAAATAGGAAAAGGAACTCCCTAGTCAAGTTAGAAAGGCCCAAAAATTAGAGAATTGGAGGAGCATTTATTCCATCAAGTAACATTCCCACCCAATCACCCATTGGAATCTACAAAATAAAAGTCCTAGTAACTTGATAGTTTAGAGGGTTTTTGAGTGATTCTCTTCCCATTTGTCATTGTCTCTTACAACATAATAATAGAGGTTTGGAATTTTATACTAACTTCTTTACGACCAAATTTTTTTTTAAGGGTTTGGCCATCCCTTTGCAACAAAGGGATAGAAAAATCATCTAAAACCCTTAACTAGAGCATTTTCTCTAAGAACCCAAATTAAGGGTAGTTGTTTCCCATACTTAACTTTTGAGGATGTTTTTGGGGGCCATATCTCTCTCTCTCTTTGGGCGTATCTTCTTCCATGATAAATATCTTTTTATTATATATGAGGAATATGCATGTTTCAATTATTGAGGTATTGCTTAAACTCAACAACAAAGAAAATTTATTACAACAAAGGTCATCATGCCACTAGTGGGAATTGAACCTAGGTGAGGGAGAATAACGATCATTCCTCATATATGTAATTGGGTTTAGCTTAGGTGGTTGAGACGAATAATTATTATCCTCCCAACCCAAGTTAAATTATCATATATGGCATGTTGAGCTCACACTAATTATATCATGTAATGGTTTTGAGACTTGTTATCTTAGCATCCCCTCGAGAACTGAAACATGTATATTCCTCATATTGAATATAAGACATCTCTCTCTCTCTCATCTTTTTAACTGAAAGTGAACATTGAAATATTCTATTTATGACCAACATCCAATTTTTTAATGACACGTGCCAACTTCATGTTGAGAATGAAAGAAATATGCATCCTTTTTATATTGGGTTGTAGAAAGCACCTATTAATGCAACAATACCCAATTATATACCTTAAATTATTATTTTTTTAAACATTTTTTAAAACTCTTCTTTTCATCATGGTAATTTACTTCATATGATATTAATTTATACTTTTATTAATCCTAATTCATACCTTTTTCCCAAACTTAATCTTCTACTTGTTAATTTCTCAAATTTTCAATTTATAATAATATATTACCCAAATCATTCCCCTCTTCTTTATTAATGAAAATTTGAAGGATCCATATTTATCTTAAATTGTATAAAGCTTATCAAATCTAAATAAATCTTAAATTCCAACCATGAAATATTTGGTGATATTTTTCTAATATTAAAAGTTATAAGAATTTTATGTAGTTTATAGAAAATTTAGGCATTTTTAAAGTAAAATGTTTTTTATGCTATAAATTTGGGTGAATAAATTGGAATTTGCATATCATTTTTTGGAAAAGAAGATGGAAAATTAGGCCTTAAAATTTCCTTTCCCCTTATATATTTTTATTCACTCCCTTTACATAATTCAATATTATTTTATAATTACTAATTCCTATAGCATTTGTTTATTTTAACGAGGAGGGAACAAACTACTAAAACACACAATCTCTAAACCACAAGGGATCACACCACATTGTTACCACTATAACCCATTGGCCTGATGTAATAACCCACAAATATTATCAAACAATAAATATAACTAGGATTCAAACTATGGTGGGTGACATTGTGTAACAGCCCTGTCAAAAAATCCATGTAATAAAGTTAATGATCCAGGCCCAAGTGTGACAAAGGACCCTTCCAAGACATTTTACTTTCATAATGTGGTAAATTGCATTTTTGAAAGAACATAAATGAATACATCTTCGTGCTGTAAAGAAGAGGAACATGACAATCATCAGCACATGAAAACATAAGTCGTTAATAACGGAGTTCGTCCAGGAGGGACTACGTCTCCAGGCCCTGATGTCAAGATGGTGTATTTCATCTCATTAAGTGTTGTCAATAGTGTTGATGTACATAAGAGGTGATGTCACTATCATACAAGGAAAATTCCCTCACTCAGGAGTGGCTCCAAGAGATGTTCGCTACAGGAACTCTCAGTCAAAAGGACTCCTATCAATATGACACAAACTCATGCATGATGATAATGAGCATCCCGCTAACATGGCATAAAAGGGATCTCAATTCAAACATACATGGTGACAACATGAGTATCCCATCAACATACAACAAAGGGATCTCAAATAAAACATGATGAATCATGACAACAAGTACATCCCACAAATGATTCCATGTCACATCAAGCAGGAATCATGAAAACAAGTAAGAAACAAGATCCCACATCAAACATCAAATAGGGATTTGTGCAGCACAATGCATAGCAAAAATAAGTACATGAACACACTACATATACCTCACATCCAGGGGTCATCTGAAGAAAAGGATGTCAAGTTGTTGAATGCTGACACCTACACTCCACTTAGAAAAGTGGTCAAAAAGTGAAATGAGCTAATGGAAAATATGAACACACCATCAGATTTGTGGTGTTGAATAGTGTAAAATTGACTATCAAATTTCTGAATTCTGAGAAAATTAAAATATGGGGCTCAAGGAATCTTTTAGATTCCTCAAAGGTTCCCTCCTTCGGGTCCTCTACAAATTGGCTACTCAGATCAGCAAACTAACTGTGCCATTGGGTTCATGTCGCTGAGAGATGTAAGATTGACATAAAGTTTGTCCAATTTGGACACTGCAAAAATTTCACCCTCCTGGAAATTTCACTCAATCATGGTTCCCCCTGCAATAAAGTAATTAAAAAATATCACCTCGAATTCTGTGATCACTCCTGGTTCCTCCATGTTGCCTAGACGCACTGTGCAAATGAGGTTTTATATAAATTTTGTGGTAGATTAACCAATGAGTTTGTTTAGATGGATTGGTAAAGGATCTGAATTAGGTGGAGGAGGTCGGGTGGTCAAACCTCGCCTCCTCCATGTTTAACCTTTTTTGTTGTTTTAATAAAACTGCAACATTGTTTTTAGAGGGGGCTCAAGTCCACATTGGGTGGCCCGCCCCATAACTCCCACACTCAATTTGAATTAAATGGTGCATGGTACGTTGGCGGTTGTAATAAAGTTTTTTGGCACATTAAAGTTTTGGGCCGTTGTGTTTTGGTTGGGGTTTTCCACCACATGGGGCCGCCCAGTGGGGGACGGCCCACGTGGGCTAGCCAGGTTCGATCCCTGCTAGCATCACATCAAATGGCATACAGTTATGTTATTGATACAGAGAGGTATGGGTTGGTGGGGGTGGTGGCCCACCACCTCCTTTTTATATTTTATTTTTCTTAATTTTTAATAATAATGAGGCCTCTTTGAAAATTTCAAAATTTGACCAAAGGAGTCAAATTAAATAGGCCACAAATTCACCCATAATCTAACCTAGGTTGGCCAGAATCGAGTGGCTGGATTTTGTCCAAATTGCAGGCTCCTTAAGCCTACCTAGTGAGCAAAAGTCAACCAAAACTTTGACTCGCTCATTCTCCCTTATACAAGCTCAAATTGATGAACTGTTTGCACCACTGCGATCAGGACAATGAGATATATGCTCTGATCCTAGTTTGAAATCACTCTAAGAATTTTGATTTTTGAGCTTCCATAAGCCCTCTTTGTCCTGTGTGTGTCCCTCGAGCCACCTAGATCAGTGAATAAAGGAAAAAGAATAACCAAGGTCACGTGACACATATTCCAAGCTAAATTTTGGACAAAACATCCTAGTGTGGGTGTTCATTTGGTTTATTATGGCTAAGGAAATTGGAAAATGCAATGAAAAAGGATTTGGAAAGGCAAAGTGGCATTAATTGGCATTTTATTTATGAAAATAATGCAAAATTAGGAGAAAAGGAAAGTGAAAGGTCACAGGTTGCATGTGAGGATGCAAATGAAGGAAAATAATGGAAAATGAAGAAAATAGAGGCCTCATTAATAAAAAGGCTTTTGAGGATCAGTTAGTACCTTTTTTTCAATTCAGTTTTGGATCTCTCTCTTCATTCTCACTCTCTCTCTCTCACTCTTGGACACTTAGAGCATTCTTGGATCACTCTAGTAATGGATCAAGAAAAACAAAGGAAGAGAAAAGAAGGAAAAGGGAAGAAAATATCAAGCAAGGAAGAGCATAATCAAGTGGCTAAAGCGGGATTATTTGCAGGTATCAATTTGCATGTGTGATTTCTTTGCTAGATTTGGCATGCATGGGTGTTTTTGGTTCTCTTGTTGTCATTGGTGTGGGTTTTTCCAAGTGTGACAATGTTCTTAAGCCTTACCCAACCATTTTCGGATAGCCATGGTGTGGTGGGTTCTCTTGTATTTGGTTGAGTTAAATTGTCGAATGGACTTGAACCTGAGTGGGGTAGTCTCAGGATTATTCACAAGGCCTAGGAATCCCATGATGGGATAAATGGTAAAGTCGGGTTGTGAATACCTCGATTGAGCCTAGGAATCCCTTGATGAGTGAACGATGGGATACATGGTAAAGCTCAGTGGTGGATACCCTGGATTGGGCCTAAGAATCCTTTAACTGGTGATGGCAGGATACATGGTAAAGCCTAGAGGGTAGTGACCTCATAGGCCTAGGAGTCCCTTGACCGGTAATGGTGGAATATATGGTAAATATGAGAGGTTAATATGGACAAATGCCTTGCAGTTTAGGTGGATAGATCTAGAGGCATCCATGCTTATTTAGGGCCTATTGATCTAGTGGGGATTATGCTAAAGCTTGATTGTATTGATGAGGGTTTAGGCCTAGGAATATCATGGTGGGATATATGGTAAATCCTGAGGAAGCCTTGGTTGGTTTTGTTGTGAGTCTCTCATTCACGCTTGGAACATCGTACAAGGGTGATTAGCTGAAAGAAAGATTTGATTGAGCCCAATCTATGGTTGGATGGTTCATGGAAGTCCTAGACTTGGTTGGCTTATGCATTCATTAATAAGAGTTCCTTCTCCTTGCTATTTCATATGTAGATGTAATGGTTCATATGTGATTTTTATGGCTATTGTATCCTTGTTATTCCTGTTGGTTATATGTTGGTTATGAGCATGTTCTATGATAGACTTGATGTATGGTTCTCAATGTGTTTTGATTAGAAAATGATTTTACAATGACTATATGACCTAATAGATGATAATGCAATTATTGTGATAAGGCAACAATGCTTCTTTATGAATCTTAGATAAGTATGAGACCCCTATGCTATGATTTGTTGTTATGACCTGTAGATTACATATTTGTGACATGTTTGAAAAAATGTTTGTCATGGCTAGTAGGGGTGAGATAAAGTACTTGTACCAGTGATTGCAATAGTAACCTTATTCCATTGTTATTTATCGTTTATGGAAGTTCCATGAAGTTATGGGTAGTGGC
Source organism: Pinus taeda (assembly GCA_000404065.3). NCBI lineage: Eukaryota > Viridiplantae > Streptophyta > Pinopsida > Pinales > Pinaceae > Pinus > Pinus taeda. The sequence goes on along the minus strand of APFE030668448.1, from coordinate 3,999 downwards.
CTAAGACCTAGACCTCGAAAAGTGGCTCAAAATTCAAGGTCGCTGGCTCATAACTGGTTGAAAAAGTCAATAGTCATTGGCATGCCTTGTTGTGGGAGTGACTAGAAGGCCTCAGTCACATGCATGGCTTGTCATGGGAGCAGTTGAGGGTCTAGACCAGTGAAATGTCAATTTGTCTCAGGGTTTGGTCACCTAGAAGAGTTAGTTGGCTCTTGAAGTTTTTATAGCATGTGTGGAAGGTTAGAAAGGTTTTGTTTTGTCGATTCCACTTCCTTAACTGTACACGAGGATTTGAATCACATCATAGTATCTTCTCATCACATGTTTACCTCAGTAGACTGGTTAACTTGGGTAAATTTGGGAGGAGAGTGTTACAAAGTGGTATCAAAGCATGGTTCACCCATTAGACTCGATTGGCAATGCGTTGGTCATGCATACATGTTAGTTGCATATGTGTTCTTTATGCTTGTGGTATATGTGCTTATTGTGTATGCATGGTGGTGGTAATGGTTGCATTTGTGTCATCATGTGAAAGTTGATGATGTTGTTGTTGAATTTCTTTGTCATGAGTGTATGTTGGTCATGCCTTGGTTATGCATGTTAGTGCTTATATGTTGTTATGCATACATTGACATGGTTATAGTTGTCATGCATGAGGTCATGGTATGCAGTCAATATGGTCATGAAACATAATTGAATAGTGGTTGAAATGATGATTATATGTTGATATGATTATGATTATACATGTATTGTGCTAATATGTTTGATCTTGTAGACGATATATCCTCCCCTGAACTATGTTGAGGTATGTTGATTATGTTATGTTTTGGTTTAAGCTAACATGGTATACTTGCAAGAAGAAGCTCAAATATGACTAGTAAGATGGTAGACTACAGTTCACGAGACTCTCCTTATGGATCAAATGAGAAGTGTGGTGTCAGGAACTCTTCTGACTTAGTAGACACATTAAGAAGTTTGAAGGTGGAAATAAGAAGTTGCAAGGAAGATAATGACCTAATCATTTAGGCACAAGAGAAAGAAGCAAAATTATTTGCAGTAATCCTTCAGAGTTTTTCAAAATTGTAGAGACGGGGACCACTTCATGTTGGCCATGGAATCCCCCCACAACATGTTTTTGGGCTCAATGCCCAAGTTTTGGCCAAATAATGTTGTAAGACTCTGCGAATTGTTGGCGCGGAGCTCGAAATGTATGTTGAGTCATAGGGTTGTCTGCCCTAAGTTTTGTAATGTAATGTTATGTCGACCTACCCATGGTTCGCGGACCATGGGATTGTATAAATAAGAGCGAGGCTCTAAGTTTTAAAGAGGAATCAATGGATTGATTAATGTAATGGATGCAATGATCTAGTAGCAGATCGAGAAGAAGTCTAAGTGTCTTGGGTCGTAGTAGTAGGAAGAGGCTTTGCAGCTGAGTGCGCAAAGGCCTAGTCGAGTCCGCAGCTGAGTGCGCAGACCCCTACAGCTGAGTGCGTAGGGTAGAGTCAAGTCTGTAACCCAAGAAGAAGAATAATAAAGAGAATTTTGATTCCAATTACTGTGTATCTACTTTTGTATTACTTTCTATGCATTTATATTGTTTTGTTTATCACGCGCACTTATATGAATACTGAAAATTGTTAAGTATAATTTGGCTCATACTGATATGTTAAGTAATCGGATAATATCAGATTAATAGTAAGGAACTTGGGTAAATAACACGGATCACGCCTCGAGCAGGGTTATGTAAACGCAGCAACGTAAGTTGTGGGGGACCAATAGATGCACATAGAGACGTGTGCGCAGGGTCAAATTGCGGACCACCGAAAAACCATCAGACATCTCTAGGGCACAGAAACCTAGTTCTAGCACCCTCCCATACTACTTCGGGTGAGACCTCAGTCCGCACTCCGCGGACTGTTGCCGAAAGGGCTAGTGGTACCGGGATTTGTTTGGCTTAATCATCTTTGAACCTGGTTCAGGCCCCTCTAAGCCAACAAATGGTTCCGTTGCCGGGACCGAGATCTGCATAAGCGATTTCTGATGTTGTGTCACTGGAATCCAACAAAGAAATAAATTGAAGGGTGGTTGGACAAGAAGATTCACGAGTTCGCGACGCAGGAAAACAGATCAATGGTTTTTGGATTCTTTCCCTCTCTTCCTAATCGTTTCTTCCCTTTCCCTCCCCCCTCCCTATATTAATAGTTTGTTCTAGAAAAATTTTCCCTTGTTACCCTTAGCCTGCTTTCTTAAGCCTTCCTTTTATCCTCTTAAAAATATCTTCCTTGAATTCTTTTATTTATCTAAAAAAAAAAATTAACTATCTAAATAGATTAAATTATCTAACATTTAATATTTATACAAATTTACCAATAGATTCATATTAATGAGTTACCCTTCCTTTAATAATAATACTATTCTAATAATAATACATTAAATCCTTACTATCACTAATTTTCCTAGAACTTTTAGTTACCCTAACCATTAATAATTAGAATAATACTATAACTAGAATATAATAATAGCTAATATTATTATGTTTGGTTAATATTACTAATAATATATATTAAATATTACCCGGATGCGGGTGCTCCTCGTACGCATGCCCAGTATGCATAATGCCCTCACGGCAGCTGGCTGCACACTCGTTCGCATTTATGAATGCAGATCACACAGCAGAAGTTAGATTTTGGGTTCTTGAGCGATGTGAAAATGGTTCAGTCTAGCATTAATGGTTGTCAGTTGAGCGCAGGGGCATTTACGTCTCTTAGTTGGCCAGCCATGAGGACTCACAGCCTTAAAGCGACCCAGCTCCTCCCCTGCCTTGGGCATTTCCTGTCTCTGAGCGCTATCAAGTCTTTTCGTAGGTTTCATTCCCCTGGCGTCCTCAGTTCGCGTCTCCCCTTCCTCAATACTCATCTGTTCTGCTCTCCCAGTCGTAGGCTAGTGATTGAAATGCCTCGGCGCAGAGGAATATCGTGCAGAGTGGGTTCTTCGGCTCCCAGAGGTCGAGCCTCGCTCTCCCCTTCTCAGAATTTTATTCCCATCTCTATTGCTTCTCCATCTTCACCCCCCCCCCAACCCAACCCGCCAGATCCCGAACACCTCCTTTCACTCCTCCAGTTTCACCTTCCGTAGTCGACTGAACAGGCCAGTGGTAACTACCACTGCTACCATTCTGATGGCGGAAGAGGCAGAACAACAAGATGACCTGGCTATCTCCTCATCTACTCAATCTCCGGAGGAGAGTCTGGCTCAGGGAGAATCGGAAGGAGCGGCGCTCACTGCCGAAAACATGTAGGAGGACTCCCCTGCTGCCGAAGATACCACCCGTCAAAGGATTTCGACTCAGGAAGACGCTCTAGTTTTTGGTCCTGTACAACATGATTTTGGAGTTCTTCATCTAGTAACTCCTACTAAGGGCAGAGTGAAAGGCACTGAAGAAGTCGGCTTTGTAACCTGGGTCACCTCACCAAGCAAGCCTGCTGAGCAGGACACTTACCCTCAGGCCCCGCATGATTAACTGCCTCCTTCACGCAGTCTGGTTTATCCAAATCCAAGGTTTAAGTTTTGATTTCAGAACCTCTGTTACTGTCTTTTTTTAAAATCTGGTTATGCTGCAAGTTTCTATTGGTTCATATCCCGACCTTATCAAGGTTTTTTGGAATTTTGGTGGCTGTCACCACTTTTTTGGAAAGCCTGTTGTGCGCATTTTGGCCACAGAATCCTGCTGATGTAATCGTTCTCTTAAGCGCAATTTTGTCTTGTAAGGAGAGGTTAACTAGAAGCATCTCTTATCACTATAGTAGAGGGATCTTCTATCCATGTACAGCTGCTCCTTTCTGGATTCTGTTTTATTCCCAATTTGGCAAAAAATCTCCAGATACTGTTGTCGAGGGTTGGTTCACACCCCCTCTGAGGTTACGACCTCACTGTAAATACCTCTTTTTTTCTTATTAATAGAAATAGTCTTTATTCAGGAAAATAAATAAATAAATAAAT
>APFE030668445.1:0-22797 GCA_000404065.3 Pinus taeda | reverse complement strand
TCTCCAAGTGGAAGCAAGAACTATAAGAGAGAGGACACTAATCAAGACCCTAGAAGATGACTCACATCCCTATAATCATCTATATATGGATCCCTCATCACAGAGATCCCGACGCTGGAATTTTGAATCTTATAGAGAAGTTATGTTGGTTTTCTAGTGTATATTCATAGTGTTGGGTGACATAAGTTTACCTGAGGTGAATAAGGGCTTTCTAGCTGGAGGATGATCCTGGGTCAGAACATATGGTTGTAATCCTCTTGCTACCTTTTATCTTAATAATGTTATTCAAGTTTTCTTCCATATTCTTGTATGTTTACTTATATATGCATTTGTATGGTTAACACAAATATGGTCCTATGTTATTTATGAATATAGATCTTTGTTCTTTGATAGTAGTATGTTTTTGTGATTCCATAGGTGCTCTTTGAAGCTGGGAAAACAAAGAAGAAGTGGCAAAGCTCTATCAAGAAGGAGAGGAAATCAAGCGCAAGAGTAAGGTTGGTCTCATTATTCCACTCCTATCTATTTTCATAAAGGAAAATCAAAGTAGACTTTACTTTTTTGTTTCTAAGATAGCTATGAGTCTTAGTGGGAATAGCAGCATCCGAGTGAAGACTATTCCCGGTAACAAAATCGCAAATCCGCTGGCGAGTGACTAGATTGTTTGTTAGCTTATCTTTCTTTCTTTTATAAACTTATAGACGGAGCCTAAAGCCAAGCCAGCTAGCCTTCGAATTGCATTTTTTATACAAATCCAAAGTAGATCAATGTTGCTTCAGTCTATCTCCGGGTTTTGTTTATGAATTAAACAATCGATCTGCAAATAGTCTAATTTCCCTAAGTGGTGGCTCTAGTAACCTCTTTACATCACCCCTGTGTTTTACATATACTGAACATCACTTACTCGGCCTAAATCCCTAAACTGAGTTGCAAATTGTGAGTAAAAACTCATTCAAAGTCTCACACTTGTACCATCGCACCCTGCCTTCAAGGCAGACTTTATGGATTGCACTTCCCCAGTGCAGTAGGTGCACTGCATACTGAATTCACAGTGTGACAGGTGCGATGGTCAGGGAAGGTTAACTTTACCTTCAGACTTTGGTTTTTTCCTCACTTTTTTCAGTCCTATTCAGGAGTTTTGCTGTCTGTGGTCAGTGTATCTCTGTGAAAACCCATTCTCTCACATTATTCCGCCTCCATAGTGCAAAGAACTGTAAGTGTTTTTATGTATTGTGCACCATTTTCAGTTCTCTCTTGCAAAAGGTAGCATAGTCGAACTGTCGTTTCTTGATCTGAAAGTGTCATAGCTATCATTTTCTCTTTTAGAAGACAATCCCATTGTTCTTGATAGTCAATTATACAGTTACTATTGCATATGATTTTAATTAATAGTTTTCGAAGTGTTGAAAAGTAATTTTCATTTCGAAATCGCAAAGTGTCTGTCTTACCTTCACTTCATTTTTAAAAGAAATTTGTTGAGTATTATCGCTCTGAAAGTAATTCAGATTTTCACATAGCTTTCTTATCATCATGCATACATTAAGAAGGTTGAAAACAAACACATGCATGTGCATTTGCATTTTGACTGCTTGGTTTGATTTAGGATAGTGCATTTAGCGTATGCTATGTGGTCTTTGCTGAAAGATTCTTTCTTTCCTTATTAGCTAGGGTTTTCATTGTCAAAGGAAGATTAAACGTTTTTTTACCATCTTAGACTGCATTTTAGGAATTGTATACACATCACGCGGTGAACCTGAAAGGAAAATTTTTAATCAAGATCAAATTAAAATAAATTTAATGAATCTAACAATGCTTTGGAACCTAATGCACAACATCTAGAGGTCTAGGCTAGAGACGTATTCTGGCGTCGTAAAACCTGGTAACTGTTGCTTGCATTGTTGGTTGGGTGATTCCTCCACTTTGAGACGACAAGTGCCAGTACGGACTTGTGCTTCCACGTACTATCGAATATATTTTGGGAGACCACAATAGGCTGCATCCTTTATCCTTAGGAAGTCGTGTCTGCCGCCCTATCGATCGAAATGCACTGAACACAGCATTCGAGAAGATTGACTGCCGTACCATAAAAAGTATTCTACAGTTTTGCGATTGGTTTGGTAATCCTCTCTGCCTAGATCTCCAAAGAAGTCCATTTTTCTCCTTTTCAAACTTCTTAAAGGAAAAGTTCCTCTAAGCACTTGTCACTTCAGGCTCAATAAAAATCGAAGGCGGCTAGAGTCATCTTTTGTTTCTTCTCGACTCTTTAAAATTGAGAAAACAAGATGTGTCAAAGCGTCTAAAATTTATTTTAATCGGAATAACATCACAAATTCCCTCATTGGTCTTTAGGTTCAGAAAATGGAGTCTACCAACCAAGGATTTCCCCTTGGAGGAAATCCTAGTCCCTTCTCCTCTTGGGGAGATGTTGGTGCACCGCATATGGCCACATTGTCACTTCCAGGGTTGACAATTGGTTTGCCTGTCTAGCTCTTCTCTACCTCTGTCGTTCAGAATCCTGTAATTCCTGAACAGTCAAGTTAGCAACTATATCACACTAGAGTTTCCTCCCAACCTTCTACTTTGTCTGATTCTCCGTCTCCTCCTTCCTCTTCGCTTGATAAAGCCAATAAAGCTAAAAATCAAGTAACTGAGAAGAAGAAGAAGCAGAAAGAGAAAACGGAAAAGAAGAAAAAAGAACCAAAATCGAAAGGGGGCAACAAGGTGTCATCTAGCGAAAATCCTCGCACCGCACCGTCGAAACCTAAATCTCATTATGTCATTTGCAATGGAGACCACTATCACCAAGATTTTCCCTGCATCCCTCGGATCTTAAGGGACTGATCTCCTTGTTTGCACAATATGGTGTCGTCAACCTCTGATGATCACGTTGAATGCACACCATCAACCAGTGAATGTGAAGCACCTGGACAGAAAAGGAATCCCAGATTTCCTTGTAAATTGTGTGAAGGCGATCACGCCATCCACCATTGTCCCTTCCTTGATGAGGCTAAAAGAGTTTTGGATGATCGTCATGTTTCACCGCTACAGCTTCCTCCTAGATATAAAGAACCCTTGCCAAGTCCTCCACTGGTTGAAAATCTGGCCGGCCCGTCATTATGGTCGGCCGAAGCGTCTATCATTGAAAATGAACCCTCTGAATCCATACCAGACAAAAATCAAAAGGTCGAGATGGCAGTTGACCCGGTCTTGCCTTCAAAGTGTTCATCTTCGAATGATACCATCACTGAAGAGAAAGAGAACGACACCGTTCAAATTCTTTTCATCAACACAGACTCCGTTGAACTTGTGGGCAGTCCTCCTGTTCCTTTATCGCAGGAAGGAAGTTCATCGGAGTCATATTCGGCTGTCTATTTGGTCCCACCTCCAAGCAACCTAGTCATTTCCTTCGACTGGAATCTACTAGGGAGACCCCGTTTACCAGCTAGTGTATAATTCAAAATCATTGTACAAGCTTACATAATGGTCATGGTTGGTACCATCATTGATGAAGGGGCTTCTGTGAGTATTCTTTCCTCAACTACTTGGAAAGTGCTTTGTTCACCATTGCTTTTGCCTGAAATGAGAAATCTGACAGGCTTCGACAAAGGAACCAGTCGACCTTTAGGGATCCTTCCAAATGTGCCCATTACTTTGAGAAGGAAAACCATTCACATGAACATGATGGTAGTTCAAGGACCCTTGGATTATAATCTACTCCTTGGACATGACTCTATTTATTGCATGGGAGCCATCGTCTCCTCACTCTTTAGAGTTTTCCGCACCAGGGTAGAATGGTCAAGCTCGTAGACCAAATGTCATTCCATGGTTCACACATCGCAAATAGTCAAGTGCCATCCCTAAATGGTCTCTTCATGCAAGGAATGTTTCATCGATCTACAGTCTGTCCACCTCATGAGCGCGAGTGATTCAGGAGGATGTGACTGAAACCCAGGGTGCATGCACCCTGGTCTGTTTCGGCAGGGAAACCTTGGGTATAAAGCAGGTTTCTGTGGGGGATATATGACTAGTATCACACCCATCCTCACAGGAAAATGGGATTAGGGTGGAATAAGATACCTTCGTTAAGGTTATGCTGAGTGGCATGTGTTTGCACCACTCCCCTTTTTCTATTTTGGTAGACATCGCCATGAAAGCATTCGGTCCGCTTTGCGGGGAACTTTCTTGGTAACCTGGAAATTTTTCACTATACCTAGGGTCATGCAAGCCTTTTCGCATGCAAGCAAAGAGCGACTATTTATTTTTTAAATTTGTAGAACCTCTAACCCCTTAAACCCGTAAGGCTAGTCGTTTCCTCGCTTTCATAAATAAAGGATTTGGGGCAAAGCTTTAAAATATGTAAACCCCTTCAAAATAACATCTTGAATGAGAAATCCTTATCATACGACTGGCGAGCAGTGTTACCGTAGGGTTCAAGCTCGTTAAAAAATAAACCCCCCACGAGCAGTTTTAGCGCATAGTTCAAGATCGTTAAAAAATAAACATAAGTCATGAGAAAATGTTTCCCCTAGTGTTTAATCTCATTAAAAGATGAACCGGTAAATAACCATCGTGAATGCCTTATCACCATCTTTTGAGCCTTGGTCATGTTCTCATCATCACCTCCACTATGTTTTTAGCTGATCATTCACCCCCATATGATTGTTTACCCCTTCTAGGAACATCTGCGAAGAGTGATTCTATTAGCCATCCTTGTGACACTACCATGATTGGAGAATTCCAAACCTTACTTGGAATCAGCTGCTACCACAAACCATCACTCATTCCTCGAAAATGAGTCTCCTTTAAGCTCTTTTCAACTGACTCGTAAAATATGAATAGATTGCCAAGCGATTGGCCTCTCCAGCTCGTTAAAAGTCATCAAAAGTGTTGTCCCTCCTCCAGATTTTAATCTTTTTGGACCTGAGAGATTATTACACAAAAATATCGAGCGCTTGTCTTGTTCGGCTCGTTAAAACTATCAAAAATTCATCCATTTTGTATTATTTTACACTTTTTCGGACTCAAGGGATTACATGACAAAAAGAATCGTTGGAGTCTCCTTTCTGCTCCTTGCAGACTCTCTAAAATTGAAAGGGACCAAGTTATCTTTTTCATTAAACTTGTTAAAACCAAATAGCGACAAACTAGCCCAAATGGATGAGAACGAGTTTCACTGTCGCTAGGCTTGATAAAATATAGCGACAGGTTCGCCCAAAGGGTGGATTATAGAACAAGTATATGTTATCCTCCTCAAGCTTGACAAAAATAAAGAGGTACTAGTCAGCAATGACTCGGGAAAATTGGGAAGAAAACTTGAAAAAGCTTTATTGGTAGTAAGTCACTCTTGAACATGACACTTTCTTTCCGCATCCATGCCGGATTGGGTTGTTCCGTTCACTAGTCATCGCCATTGGTCCATCACACCATCCATTTTTGGGGTTAACGCTACCAATCCATCGTCTGTGTCACCGATAGGTTCAAGTGAAGTCATTCAGACAATTCACCTGTGTCTTACCCACTACAATACATTCATGCTCCATTCCTTCATGACCACCACACTGGACCCTGTATCATCAGATTGTTTTTACCTCCAAAATCATTTGCTTCGTTCCGTGTCGCTGATGTGGGATTCATTAAGGCCCTCCTGCGATGGGTCACTTCTTGTTGACATCAGCACATTATCTAAGAGGTTGACTTAGGAACAACCCTTTCAGTACTTTGAAGCTTGCATTCCTCAAGGACAAGTTTCTCACTTTTGGCAACAGGTTTACATTAATGGCCTTCAACCGAGAGATTTTACGTGGTGTTTGATGCCAAGTCCTTTTTCACACCACGTGCAATGTATTGTAGTACAATTCAATTGTCCTTGATTCCTCTCACGCCTGTTAACAACTTACATCATTGGCTGGTAATCAGGCGATGTCTTTCCATGTTCAGCTCCAGAACATTTTTCACATGGATCGACTTGTACTCCGAGTGAAGATTGAACAAGTTTTGAAGACCTTGGATCTAGTTTCATCCATCCGAGCTGCGATATATTCGTGAATATAAAGAAATCAAGTGTACATAACTGCCGAACAGATGATCATCCAAATCAAATGATGATGAGTCAAAATCATCAGTCTGCCACACAGATGATTGTCTGTCCTATGTACATGAAAATGAATTTATAAAGTTGAGCATGGGAATACCCGCCTTAGCTAGATCATGAAAAAATGTTGTCAAAATAATGTATTGTATTGTATCTTATTACAGGTCGCCTCCCAGCTCGAAAAAACTTTGGATCCTCATAGTAAAGCATTTCACGCGACATCAAAAATATTAACGACTTCATGCTTTAGGGGGCAACTATTATAGACATTTTTGGGCACTTCAACCATAATCATAAATGTCCATAAACTGAGGGCTCCTAAGTCCCTAAATGTGTTTCTTGACTGCCTAAAGGAACAAGGTCAGTTGATTACATCATCTCCCAGAAGTTCTCCACTGAAAACTTCTCATAAATGGTCAAAGTTGGACCATACTAAAAACCCAGTGCAGAGGATGCGATGTACATCATCTTCCGAGTGTATAGGGTGTGATGCATACTGAATGGCTCCTCTGTAGGGTGCGATGGTCAGGAATGGAAAAATGGCAGGGACAAAATGCGAGGTGGAAGATCATGGAATCTTCCAGAAGCTTCCCCTCTGACACTTGCTTCTCTGTTTTCGACCAAGGATGAGTAAGAGATCATAATTCTCCAAGTGGAAGAAGGAACTATCATAGAGAGGACACTAATCAAGACCCCGGAAGATGACTCACCTCCCTATAATCATCTATATATGGATCCCTCATCACAGAGATCCACAGGCTGGAATTTTGTATCTTATAGAGAAGTTTTGTTTGTTTTCTGGTGTATATTCATAGTGTTAGGTGATCTAAGCTTTTCTTGAGGTGAAGAAGGGCTTTCTAGCTAGAGGATGATGTTGGGTTAGAACATATGGTTGTAATCCTCTTGCAACTTTTTATCTTAATAAAGCTATTCAAGTTTTCCTCCATATTCTTGTATGTTTACTTATATATGCATTTCTATGGTTAAAACACATCTGGTCCTGTGTTATTTATGAATATAGATCTTTGTTCTTCGATAGTAGTATGTTGCTATGATTCCACAAGTGCTCTTTGAAGCTGGGCAGACAAAGAAGAAGTCGCAAAGCTCTATCAGGAAGGAGAGGAAATCAAGCGCAAAACTAAGGTTGGTCTCCTTGTTCCACTCATATCTATTTTTATAAAGGAAAGCGAAAGTAGACTTTACTTATTTGTTTCTGAGATAGCCACCAGTATTAGTGGGAATAGAAGCATCCGAGTGGACACTATTCTTGGAAACACTTCACAATGGGAGCTACACTTGGTGAACAATCATTCATCCAAAATATCTCTAAAATTTTATTAATATAGGTTTCCTGAGACAACACAAGATGCCTCGAAATCTGCCTCTATGGATCTTAATGCCAATGACATAAGATGCCTCACCCATATCCTTCATATCGAAATGTTTAGAGAGGAATTTTTTCACCTCATGTAGCAAACCCTTATCATTGGTTGCTAGGAAAATGTCATCCACATATATAATAAGAAAACAGATTTTACTCCCACTGAGTTTTAGGTATATACATTGATCCATAATGATTTCTACAAAACTAAATGAAGAAATTACATTATGGAATTTCAAATACCATTGGTAGGATGCTTGCTTTAAACTGTATAAGGATTTCTTGAGCTTGCAAACCAATTGCTCACCATCACTAGAGGGGAATCCTTCAAGTTGTTTCATGTAAACCTCCTACTCTAGATCTCCATTGAGAAATCTTGTTTTAACATCCATTTTTTGCAAGTCCAAGTGAAAATGGGCTATTAATGCCATCATAACATGCAAGGAATCCTACTTAGATATAGGAGAGCAAGTCTCTGTGTAATTGATTCCTTCATTCTAAGTGAATCCCTTAGCAACAAGTCTTTCCTTGTATCTCTCAATGTTGCCCAATGAGTCTTTGTTTGTCTTAAAGACCAATTTACATCCAATGGATTTTGCACAATTAGGCAACTCAACAAGATCCCAGACTTCATTACTCTTTATAGAGTTCATCTCATTCTTCATGGCATCATACCATAATTTTGATTCTTTGCAACTCATGGCTTGTGAAAAGGACTAAGGATCATTTTTTGCTCCAATGTTGTAGTCATATTCTTGCAGATTCACAATATAATCATCAAAAATTGTTGATCTCTTTGGTCTAATAGATCTTATTAATGTTGTACCATTATCTTCCTGAGAAGTATGTGGTTCAACTTGTTGTTCAAAAGTTCTTGGCAACTCTTGAACTACCTGATCTACTGGAATGTCATCAACATCTTGTGGAACTTCAACAATTGGTTTTTCAGCACCAATTTGTACTTGAGGGGTGCTATGAACAATAACCAATTAATCACTTGAGGTGGAAGGTTGAGATTCTGAATGATCCTTCTCAAAAACTATGTTCCTAATTTGATCGCTCCCATTGATCAAGTCATTTTCAAGAAACTTTGCATTTCTTGATTCCACAATCCTAGTGTTGTGACATGGATAGTAAAATATGTAACCTTTAGACCTTTTAGCATATCCAATGAAATACCCACTAATGGTCCTTGGGTCCAGCTTCTTCTCTTGTGGATTATATATTCTCACTTTAGACGGGCATCCCCAAATGTGCATATGTCGCAAACTCAGTTTCCAACCTTTCCATAATTCAAATGGTCTTTTAGGAACAACCTTGGTTAGAAATTGAATTAATATATACATTGTCATCTTAAATGCTTCAGTCCATAAGGATTTAGGAAGATTGGAGCTGCCAAGAATACTCTGCACCATGTCCAATAATGTTCGATTTCTTCTTTCTGCTACACCATTCTAGTCGGATGAACCAGGCATGGTGTATTGGGCAACAATTCCATGCTCTTGAAGAAATTTTTCAAATGGCCCACGTGCTTGTCCATATTCTATGTATCTACCATAATATTCTCCACCTCTATCTGATCTCATGATCTTAATTTACTTGCCACATTGTTTCTCTACTTTAGCCTTAAAGATATTAAAGGCATCTAATGCTTCATTCTTTTTATGAAGCATGTAGAGATACATATATCGTGAGTAATCATCTATAAAAGGGATGAGGTATCTCTGACCATGTGAGTCCATGTATGGACTACATATATCAGTATGTATGATCTCTAATATGTTTGAACTCCTATTGGCACCTTTCTTTGACTTGTTGGTCTGCTTTCCCTTTATGCAGTCCATACAAGTCTCAAAATCAGTAAAATTCACGGTATTAAGTACCCCTTCATTTATTAATATTTTAATTCTTTCTACGGAGATATGACCTAATCTCCAGTGCCATAATTTAGAGGAATCTTCATTAATAGCACATCTTTTAGTGCTAGTGTGAACATGCGTTGAACCATAAGTTACATTGTTTTGTAAATTAATACAGTAGAGACCATTAGACAAAATACCATTCCCAACACAATCATATTTATAAAATAAACTGAAATGTATTTCTAAAAAGTTGAAAGAATATCCAAAATGTACAAGTCTTGAAATTGAAATCAAGTTTCTATAAAAACTCGGAACATAAATGGTCTTTTCTAATTCTAAAACAAAACCACTAGTTAAAGTTAAAAAGCATGTTCCTATAGCTTCCACATGCGATTCCATCTTGTTTCCTGATAAGATGCTTTGCTCACTTCCCACTGGGTTCCTTAGGTTTTTCAAACCCTGCAAGGAATTCAAAATGTGAATTGTTGATCCAGAATCAATCCACCAGGTGTTAATATTCACATTAACCATATTAGATTCATAACAAACAAACGGGATTGAATTACCTTTGTTTGCAAGCCATTTCTAAAATTTGGCGTATTCCTTCTTCATGTGTCCCTCTTTTTTATAGAAGAAACACTTGGAATCCTTCTTGATATTGGCTTGGGGAGGTACTTTACCTTTCCCTTTCTAATTGGCTTGAGATTTTCCCTTACCACGCGTTACTAGAATTGCACTTTCTCCTAGTTCCATCACCAGTCTCCCTTCCTCTTGAACACACATGGTCATGAGTTAATTAATTGACCATTTATCTTTATGTGTGTTGTATGAGATTTTGAAGGGTCCGTATTGGTGTGGAAGGGTGTTAAGAATGTAGTGCACCAGGAAGGACCTGAAATTTCAGCCCCAAGTTTCTTCAATTGGGCCATAGTGTCCCTCATTTGCATGATGTGCTCGTGTACACCTTTCACACTAGTGAGCCTTAGGGATGAGAACTTCATTATTAGGGTGCTTGCTAGTGCCTTGTTTGATGTGACGAACTGATCATCAATGGCTTTCAACAAGTTTCATACCTTTTTGTGCTAATCAATGGAACCACAAATACTAGCCGAAATTTTAGTCTTAATGAACATCATTCTTAGGTGATTACATCACTCCCATCATTCATGAGGCATGATGTCCACTGCAGTGCTGGTATTAGTGAGTGTCGGTGGTTCATCTTTCCTAATAGCATAGTCTATGTCCATCCACCCAAAACGAAGGAGAACTCTCTCCTTCCAGAACTTATAGTTATTTGCCTCAAGTTTGGGGATATCACAACAAATATCTGAGAAATTTGCAGGTTGTACAACTGTATCAAATTAAAAATCACATCCTTATGTTAAAAGTGAGGCCTAAAAATAACATTTCATGCTTTACCAATGTAAACAATGTTTAAAATTGAATCTAATGACATAAAAATTGCCCGTGGGATAAATTTTTAGTTCAAGCACATTCAATGATTCTTTATGATAGAATTCATCAAATTATTCACTTAATTCATAATTCTAAAGGGTATATTATGACTATAATTTGATATAAATTCTATCTTAGATTTGAACTTTATGATAAAATTGTTATTTCATAATTCCTGTGGGTAAGTTATGAATATTTTATCCTAATTAATTATATAAATATAATAAAAAATCCTCTCGGATAAAATTTATTATATTTAGTATAATTAATTACAATTATTGTCTAAATATTCTTTATGTGATCCTAATCAATCATAATATATAATATTATTTAATTAGAGATGATGTGGCTATTCTCTAATCAATTAAAAATTATATGGATCACTAGACATTATTTCTTTTATGCACAAAATTTAACTTGATATGAGAATAATTATAAATTGCATAAATAAAACTATAATATTCATGCATAATCATTCAATAATGGGTCTCTTATACTCATCCAAAATAGCATGTATTAATTAGAGTAGAAATAATCAATTCCTGCAAATTAAATATGAGCATAGCTATAAATTTGCACAATAATTATCCAATTATCTAAATTGCATATAATTAAACCAAATAAATATTATAGGCATAAAAATTGAGCAAAATTAGACATATTTCCAATTAAATGCCTTAATTCAAAAAATTCTCAAAATATGGCATTTAGCCAAACAGAGCATGTCTATAAACACAAAGGTAGAGATAAAAAATGCTTTGATACCAACTGATAGCTAAATATTGATTCTATAATGCGGAATAAACACTTAAAAGAATTTGAAAAATTTAACACCCAAGAAATCATACCTCTAGCCATTGATGTTGCTCACACTCCAAAACCAGTCTTTCTGCTATGCTTGAGGCGGTCCCTTCTTTTGTTTTATGATCTGTTTACATGTGTTGTTGGATCAATCAAAACCGGTAGTCTGGAAGTCACAGGTTCCAGTCTGACGGAAATCACAAATTTAACATCATTTTATTTAATATACAAAATCAACTCTTGGCCATGACAAAGCAAGAAACAAGCCAGTTAACTGATTCACACAATCAACTTTCAATCCTTAGTGAAGAAAAAAATTTACAACATCTTTCAAGCGTTGCTGATGCAGATAAAGACCTTGGAGAGAAAAGCTTCAAAAACTACTCTTCACTCACTCGATTGAACAAATGTCCAACGATTTTAGAAAGAAGACAATGTGAGTCTTCTTTGGATTTTCTCAACAAGGATCCTAAATCTAGAGATATTTAGCTCCAACATCTGAAGCCCAAAAGTCAAGCTTTGCAATCACATGTACATGAAAAAACAAAACTAGACGGCGTGTGTAAACAGAAAGCACTAAGGAAGATGCCTGAAGATGGTGACATGGATTTTGATGGATGGAGAATTGAATGAAGAATTTTAACAATGGAGCTTGCTTCCACACTTCCAGGCGTGACATGAAAACACAGCTGGCAAACAGCTCTGTAATTATGCCATTTTTGAGCCACTGCATGAGAGATCATCATCCGTGTGGAATTTCCAAGCTCTGCTTACTCTCATTTGATGGTGAAAGGCTGAATGGGTTGGGTGAGTGAGCTTGTGGACCAAATAGAAGTATTTATAGCCAAGCTTCCATGAAGATTTAGTTGGCTATGTGTTAAGTGTTCCACATAACATGGTAGAGAACTACAGTGGGAGTAATGGACTACTCCAAGAGCTCCCAACAAGAAATTATCAACAACAGATGGTTTTAGTAAATATTGGAATCAGTGGCAGATGGTCAGTTGGTTTTTGAATTATCAACGGTTGTTATGGACCAAATAGCCATTATGGGAGCAACAACAAATTGATTGAAATTGTTTGGTAGTGTTTATGAATTCGCTTGCCCGTCTGTTTGAAATAGTAGATTTCTTGAAGGACCTTGAGCAACAACTATTTGTTGTAACATAGGAGGCCCAGATCCCCCAAACAGATCAAAGAATATTCTATAGCTTGGCCAAATAAACACTGTTGCACACAGAATGGATGAAGAACGAGTTGTAAACCCCATTACGATAGATTCATGAACATCTAAAGACACAGATGCATAAGATATTGTAATGACTCAGTTATAGTCTACTCTTTTCAGAATCATTCCTTTTTTTTCTTCTCTCTCAAGGGTGCGCTTTCTTCTGCTCTTTGTTATAATGGCGAGCTCATTATCTTTTGTACTTTCTTGTTTTTAAAATCTTTGTTTTCTCTTAGCTTTTTTCTTTCTTGTGATTAGAATCCTTTCTCCTTGCTTTTTATGAGCTTTTTCACTTTGTTATATCAACAGGCTCATCGAATTTTTTTGGCTTTCTTGATTTTGTGCTTAGAATCCTTTCTCATGAGCTTTTTCGAATTTTTTGTGCTTTCTTGATTTTCCGATCGATTCTTTTTGGGTGCTTTCTTGATTTTCAGTTGTTTCATTTTCTAGTTAGTTTTATTCATGTTTCAACGGTTGTTTGGTTATCTATTCTTTTTATTTTCCGTACTTTCTTGATTTTTTTTTTCGGTGTGTCGTTTTCTATGCTTTCTTGATTTTTCTAGTTCATGTTTCATTTTCTCGTTCATTTTATTCATCTGTGTTTTTCTAGAAGGCTCTTGTTTGGTTATTTTTTTTTTTCTTTGCATTGTAGTTTTTTCTTTTATTTATTTATTTATTTATCATATAAATATTACCAATATGTTTTTTATTTATTTAAATATATATTTGTAGATATAATATATTAATTTTTATTTATTAATAGATATTTCAGTTTGTTTTTGTTTTCTTTTATTTTGTTTTTTCAAATTTGTCAATTATGAAAAAAAGTAAAAATATATTTTCAAATATATAAAAAATACACTTACCATAGAAATTTTATTATTTTTAATTAGTATACTAATCATTTATAAATTTAATTTATGTTATTCTTATTATAATTTTAATTTTTGTATCAAATTTTAAGTTTTTAATTTTTAATTCCAATAGCCTCCCTTATTGATTTGCCATTGAATCTTTTTTTTTAATTAATAATTTCGAGATTATTGTTTAAATTCAAAAATACCAACATATTCTCATCATCCCCACTACATCAACAAATGGAATTAAGGTGTTTAAATTTTGTTTAAAATAGTCTTTTACCAAATGATGATTAAAAACCTAATGTGCCTATTACTTATCACCACTTATAAGAAATAGAGAAACATGAAAACCCTTATCAATATTAGAGAAAAATGAAATTCAAAATGAAAAAAAAATATTAAAACTTGGCTACCCCATTACATTCTAATTAGCTTGACTTTCAATTTAAATGGTGCCAAACCTGGCTTCTTCCTAAACTAGAAAGATGATGAAACATGGCTGCATTCTTTTTGAATTATATAGTAGTGGCTTACATTATATTTTTTTAAATGTGTTTACCTTTCAATTTAAATGGTTCCAAACGTGACTGCATTTCTTTTGAACCATATAGTAGTGAGTTACATTATATTTTTTGAAATGGGTTTTTTTCGAACTTCCAAATGAAATGGTGTCAAATTTGGCTTCATTCTCAACCAAAGAAATATTTAAAAAAAATGAAAATTGGTTGCTTTCTCTATAAAAGCTATAGTAGTGGCCTATATTATATTTTGAAACATGTTTGTTTAACAAATTTGAAATTTTTTAGCAAGCATTAGGGGAAGTGACACGAGTTTCTCATTGTTGTTATATTCATCAAAATTTTCTTTTCAATTCTAAAATGAGAGTTTTCCTTTTGTAATTTTCATTTATCTTTTCCAATTCTTATTATGATAAAGGGTTTTTTTACGTTCTAGTAATTTTGTCTCGTTCTTGTTGCTTGGTTTGTTATGGTTTGAAGAGGAGTGTTATTTATTTTTTGTGAGGGTTTTAGTGTTAACTTTCTAGGTTTTAATGGCTCCTCCAAGGTTTTGGCTTTATAGATTAGGAATCCATAACATGTATCATATCTTTAAGAGTGTTATGAATATATAAGGCTCACTACCTCAAGAAGAGTTTAACAGAGTACAACATTTGTTCCTATGGAGAACTCAGGCTAAAGGGCTGGAAAGGAAAAGAAACTATGAAAGGCAGGTCAACCAAGGTGTCAAAACTAGGAAAACCACACTAGGACTAGCTCCTAGAAATCCTCGAAGGAAAAGAGTTAGAAAAAAGCAGAATGAGTTATTGATGGAATGTGGAAAACTAATGATAGATTCAGGTAAGATGAAAGATGTAACCAGCTACTCCTTTACAAATATTTCATACTAAACTTCACATCTTGGAATATCAGAGGTCTAGGAAGTAAAAAGAAACAAAGGATACTTAGCAATAAAATTAAACAAGAAGCTTTGAATATGATCTTTATCCAAGAAAATAAATGTTCCATTAAAAAAAATAATAATAAATAAATAGTAAGTGGCTCAAAAAATATGAGTTTCTAGAAGTCAAAGCAGATAAAACAACAGGAGGAATACACACTCTTTGGAACCCCCAAATATTAGCATAATAGATGTTGAGGCATCTAGGAATTATTTATCAATGGCTTTTTAGCTCGTGGGAGATAGGGAGATTTATTTAATTACAAATATTTATGGCCCTCAAAGACCAGATGATAAACTCAAGCTTCTAGAATCTCTTGTATAACTAAGAGATAGACACACAAGAGTACCATGGTTTATGGGTGGGGACTTCAACATGATCAAATCATTGTCGGAGAAAAAAGGTGGGACCAGAACTTTAAGCAAAGACTCTATATCATTTTATAATTTTATAGACAACATGAAGCTAGTTGACACTGATATGAGTAATTGCCTCTTTACATGGAACAATAAGAGGCGAGGAGAGTCTCAAGTAGCCTCAAAGTTAGACAGATTCATAATCTCAGAGGACCTTATGCTCACAGACAAGGAAATGACAATGAGAATTCTCCCCTTTGGTGGCTTGCACCATTGCCCTGTCCAACTTGAGGTTCAATGCATTGGCACCCCTAAGAACAAGCCTTTTAGATTTTAGAATAGCTAGCTCACCCACCCAGATTTTATCAGCACCATTACAAAATGGTGGACAAAAGATCTCCATATTCAGGGAATGAGAATGTTTCTTCTACACAAAAAACTAAAACATATCAAGCTCAGACTCAAAGATTGGAACAAGAATGAATTTGGGAATATTTTTGAAGCAAAAAATCTATTGAAGGTAAAATGCAGGAACTCAATGAAGCCGTTATCATGGATGGCTTTGATAGAGCCAGAAATGATCAAACCACCGAGCATCATCAAGGCTGGGAGAACTTATGTAAACAAGAGGAGATATTTTGGAGAAAAAAACAAGAGTTCAATGGCTAAAATAAGGAGAGAGAAACACTAGGTTTCTCCTCAAATCCACAATGGAGAACACGTCTCATAACAGGATCTCACCAATCAAGGACTTCAAAGGTCAACTACTCAATACCCGTGAAGAAATAGAAGCTATGTTGGTTCATCACTTTCGAAGCATCACATATGAGACCATCTTAGACAGAGCTCATTTCATCAGGGACTTAACAAAGCACATACCTAAGCTAGTAACAAGAGAGGATAATTTCAATATCATTAGGCCAATGACTGAAGAGGAGGTTAGTGATGTCATTAAAGAAATGAAAAAAGGTAAAGCACCAGGCCCTCATGTTTTCAATGTAAATTTCTTTAAAGCTTGCTAGAACATTGTCAAGAAAAGTATTCTGAATGTCAAGGAGGACTCCAAGATGAATAAAACCATTTTGAAGGCACTCAATAAATCCTTCATCTCTTTGATCCCCAAACAAGACATTGGTCTCACTCCGGACAGATTCAAACCCATATCTTTATGCAATGTGGTGTACAAGATAATATCCAAAGTTATTGCCAACAGACTCAGACCTCTTCTTCCTACTCTAGTTTTTGTGGAGCGAACAGGATATGTGGAGGGTAGACAAATTCTCAATAACATCATTCAAGCACATGAGGTGGTTCACTCATTTTTAAGCAATAGGAAGGTGGAAATGATTATGCAATTGGACCTAACCAAAGCTGATGACAAGTTGAATTGGACTTATATCAGGAAGGTCCTTCTAGTCTTTGGATTTGACCATAACTGGGTAAGATGGGTAATGGCCCTAGGTAAGATGAGAAGTGTGTACCATCAAGGGTCTCTAACTCTCTGAGACTGGACAAGCTTTGACCCATCACAATCTTTTGATGACACCATGCTATAGGGCATTCCCACAGTCAAAGAAGTGTTTGCTTATAAACAAATCCTGAGTGACTTTGCCAAGGCTATGGGTACAGAGGTAAATCTCTCCAAGTCTAAGATTTTCTTTTTTAACACTAATATTCCTATTCAGAGGAACATCTCAATAATTCTGGGCTTTCAAAGAGATATCCTTCCTTCTAAAGATATGGGAGCTCTAGTAACTGATGAACCTTTGCACAAGAGTATTTGGGAGCTGGTGATTAACAAGATGTAGGATAGAACCTAGAAATGGACTATTATATCTTTGAACTTGGCAGGCCGGCTAGTGCTTACAAAAGTTGTACTTCAATCAATCCCCATCTTCTTTCTTTCAGCCCTTCCAGCTCCCAAAGGAGTCTTGCATCAATTTAGAACCATTCAATGAAACTTTCTTTGGGGTAAGGGGGAGGAAAGAAATAAATGTGCCTTGGTAGCCTGGGATAAGATTTGTAAACCTAAAAAAAAAAATCTTGTATTTCTCAAAAATTTTAGTAAATAATTAAAAATATATTTTATACTATTATAATATTATGTTTTTTTAATTACACAAATACAATATTAAACTACAATAAATTTAAAATAAAGTTTATAAAATTATTATTTCTATTATTAATAAAACAAATTTAAAATAGTCTTAATAAAAGAAAGTTTAATATGCTTATGAAGACATGTAAAAATTAAGGTCGGCGGAGGCGGCTTGTTGGTAAATTTAGACTCATCAAGATGGTGAGGTCTTGTGCTCAAACATAAGCGAGGGCGTTGACTAGTCACAAGGAGTGACTTGCCTAGGCTAAGCTCGCTCATCTTTTAAGGTCGGCATAGGCAGCTTGTTGGTAAAGTCGGACTCGTAAAGACGGTGAGGTCTTCTGGTCAAACCTCGGTGACGACGTTGACTAGTTGTGAGGAGTGACTTGCCTCGGCCAAGCCCGCTCACCTTTTAAGGTCGGCGGAGACGGCTGGTTGGTAAAGTCAGACTCGTAAAGGCGGTGAGGTCTTGTGCTCAAACCTGAGCGAGGGCATTGACTAGTTGCGAGGAGTGACTTGCTTGGGCCAAGCCCGTTTACCTTTCACCTGCAAAGGTTTGGTCTCGTGACCATTGGATGATCTGCTAAGTCATCTATGCCATTGTGGAGGTTACGAGTTCAAGTATTGTCTTAACCGAGGGCCATTCTTGTGGGCTAGGCGGTTCCTCCTAGAGGTTATAGTGGTAGCTAGTGGGATTCAACCCTGTGTAACATGAGTACGATACCACCATCATTACTGATTCTGCTAGTCAACAAAAAAAGAAAAAAACATGTAACAATGGTCTAATTTGTTATGATAAATTAGCTAATGTACACTACAACTCCTTTTTTTAAATTTCAATGCAATAAAATTGCAATCTAGTACACTTGTTAAAGAATAGCTCACATAGTGGAGGAAGGCGTTTCAAATATAGGTTTTGAATTTTAGATTGAGGTGAAATTTTCTATGAGAGTTTAGCCAACGTACGGTACAACTCTTCTTGCAAAAGTGTAATGTAATAGAATTGCAATGTAATACACTTGTTAAACAATGACTAACATAGTGCACAAATAATTGAGGTTTTGAGTTTTAAATTAAGGTTTAATTAAAAATAATCGAATAAATTTCAAATATAGGTTTTGAGTTTTAGATTAAACTTTAATTAAAAATAACCAGCGTAAATAGTTATATTATAAAACTAAAGTAAACAACTATTAGTTATTAGTGATTGAAGATTTTTTATAAAAACAAGTTTGGTTTCTTTTAGTATTACAATAATAATAAATTAATAATAAAATTAATAAATTTTTATATTAAGAAACAAATATTAAATAATAATTAATTAAAATAATAAGAATTAAGAATCTATATTTTTAAATAAAAATTAAAATATTAAAAGATAACTCAACTATAAAATATTAACTAATATACTAAATCACAATCAATAATTATAGTACAATAAACAATAAAATAAGCTTAATAAATATACTCTATAACATTAGGTTTGTTATTAATATATTACTATCTATAAGTACAAGTATTACACATATATTAATATATCAAAAATTATTCCCATGGGGCTTTGGATTGACGGTGAATGGTTGCATTGTTGAGGCACTCCTTGCGATAGGTCACCGGTTCAAATCCCCCGTGGGTGCTTAGATAGTATTATATATATAATATATATGATATATATATATATATATTATATATATATATAAATTCTTCTAATATTAATAGCAATTAAGCTATAATATTAACATTAATAAAATTTATGTATTATCATTACTATTCATAAACAATGTTCATAATAGTTACGTTTTATACATTAAAAATAATAATAATAAAATATAATATTGACAATACAAATATTCACATTAATGTTATTAATGATAAGGTTAAAATATTGTTAATTATTTCATATAATAATTATTTATGTAATAATTTTATATATTTTGTAAACTAGCTCAAATTGCTAATGTGACTAACATAATCATTAATGGTTAACTTTAATTAATTATAATTTCTCATTTTCAATCTTATTAAACACTAACAATTATAGTAGGTTGTAATTAATCATTTATTAGTGTATTAAGACACATAAAGTATTAATAGTTTGATTATTAACTAATATAAAACCATAATTTATGAATATCAATACTATTGATTATTAATTAATATTATTGTGTTAACTCCTTAATATAAGTAATATAAATAACATATATAAAACCGTGTGTGTGTATAACTTTTGCAACCATAGTTGTAACCCATCCTAAAATGCTTACTATTTACATATATTATAGATATATTCTAGAACCATTGTTGGAGCTTTGGAGGCATAACTATAACGCTTAACTTTTCCTTTGATGACATATTTTAAATGGCAAGTTTTAACATTTAAATATAAAATTACATTTTTTAATATAATATAATATGACACATTGTTTTATTATATTATATATATATTATATATATAGTTTATAAAATCATATATATTATACATACGAAATGATTTTAGAATAATATGAAAATGAAGGTTTAATTATTTAGTGTGATATGAGATTATCAAATAATGTAATCATGATAAACCATAATGGTTTTGTATTTAGTAAAAGACTTACTATATTAGACAATTTTAATTTCATGATATTTTTTATGTTTTCAAAGTTTTAGTATGTAAGTGGGTAGGTTTTATAAAAAAATTAGGTTTGGTTTTAATATAATGTAATATAATATGTTTTAATACTAATATTAATAGTCAATCATGATCAAACCAGGTTCAACCATTGTTAGACTATGTCTGAATATGTTTGACAATCAACACTCTTCAACTTTGGTAAAATATAATTGCATACTATTATTGATTAATATTAATAGTTCAACATAGTCAACCAAATTAGATAAATGTAGTCAAAACTTGATAGGCAATGTTTAAATAATTGACCATGATCAAACTTGGTCAACCCTATGTTAATCATATTTAGCAATATTCAGCTTGATGACATAGTTAAACATAGTTGATTCTTCAAAGGTGAACATAAAAAACCATAGTCAACCATGTCAATTCGAGTCAAAAAATCATTAACCATAGTAAAAAAATAGTTGGAGATGTTTAACAATAATCATACATTTTTAGCGATACCTTAACCATGGTGATCACTGTGGTTTACTATGATTGACCATAGTTATCTAAGGTTACCATGGTCAACCATTGCCAACCATAGTTTACTATATTTAGCATGGTTGATGATCGAGGTGGATATTAGTGGCCACTTTCCTATTCCACTTGGATTCCAACACTTTCTCTTTTAGTTTTTTGGTTTCCTTAATTATAGCACAATTTACAATTTTTGGTAGTTTTTCGGGTCCTAAACTTCTGGAGCCGTTTCGGTGCCCTAAACAACATTTTTAGGGAAAACACAAAGGCCAAGTAGCTCCTGAATAGGTTTACCGATTAATTTTTGGTCTCATCTTAAAGATATTCGAAATGAGGTATTATTATGGCCAAACGAAGATCAGATGCCAAAGTTACGACCCCAGAAATTTGATGTACCAATTTACCCCAATCAACCCCATTGTTTTGGTGCTTCATTTCTTGGGGTTAGGTTTTTGGATGTTTAGGGTTCTCCATTATTTCTCAATAATAAATAGTTCTTCAAGCCTCATTGTAACATATTTTAGAGGCATGTATCCCCCACATCTCTTCTTAGAGATATCCTACCATTGCCCGAGCTAGTTTATTTCCATTTTGTATGCAAGCATATTTGAATTGTTTGATATTAATGACAAGAAGTTTTATTTCTACCTCAACCCTGTGTTTACGTTTATATTTGTATTATGTTGTGTTCCCGCACAAGTATGGATCATCGTAACATGCACTAGGAGTAAAGGCACTCCTCCCTAGGACAACTACAAGAAGATGTCATAGTCTAAGATGTTGCCTAGTTGTATTGAGTGATTCTTACTTCGAGAGTGCAATACTTGGAGTTTGTTTTGAATTAGGACATGTTGAGGGGAATTAAAGCTTGAATCTTCTTTTAGAGAACACAAAACCATTTCACAAGGAGTGCTTGATTTGTGGATCCTTATCTTAAATACCATGCCACATTGGAGGTGGCCTTCAATCACCACATGACACTTGTACATCTTCAGTAAACTACCGTGATGTGGATATACCCTAATAAATTATATTATTATTTTTTCCACTTGATCCATTTTATATTATTTTCCTAATTGACCTATCTTATAAAAGGGGGAGAGCATCCTCATTCTCACAACTTAGTCACTAGATCATCCATATCTTCTTGATGTAATCATATTGTAGCCCTTTTTTTGTAATACAAGGGTCAAAGCTTTGGTGAATTATTGGGAACTAGGGTTTGTGTGAGATAAAATTAAGAGAATTATCTCAACACAAGCATTAACATGTTGCATGACATAAGGCTTGTGAGATGAAATCTTAGAATATAGCTAGAGCACTTAATGCTAACGGAGCTTGTGTCATGCAAGTTTAAACAAATCTTGTTGATGGCTTTTTTTATGAGTGAAAAGGTTCCAACTGTGATATTTTTGGTTTCATTATAGCTTGTAGTGGAACCTTTGATGCATACAGGAGAGCTTGGTGAGACACCTTGATAGCCTACAATATTGTTGGCAAAAAATTGTAGATCCTTACGAAACCAGCTCACAAAAAGATAGAAAAATAGACCAATGCATTAGAATTCATCCTCTTTGAGGTGACAACCTCATTTACATTACACAAATGAACAATTCTTGGATGATAAAAATGACTAAACCTCTCTTCTATATATAGGAGTCTAAGGGGTCATAGTGTAATCAAGCCGACATAACAGTAATAACATAAGGGCACAAAAATAACAATAGTGGGTTTCTATGGGGCATACTAATAACAGTATGGGGATAATAGGGGCACAATAATAACAATAAGGGATACAATGACAATAGTAATGGTGGAATCACTAATACTATAGGGGCCTAACATGCCCCTCTCCTTCTGAAAAGCGTTGTCGTCAACGCTAGAGTAGTTTTGGATGCTTCTGTATAAAATTCTCATCCTTCCATGTTGAATCTTCATTCGATAAGTTATTCCACTTGATGAGATACTCCAAAATTTATTGACTTGATGACGATATAAGAAGAATATTATTTGCAAGGGTTTTCCCCATAGTGGAATTTTCCCTGCATGTTTTTCTTCCATTGTTCCTTT
>APFE030668425.1:1841-62056 GCA_000404065.3 Pinus taeda | reverse complement strand
ATGGTGGTTGATATCCATAAAGTGCCATAAATGGGGTCTTTTTTGTTGTTGTATGGAAGGAAGTGTTATACCACCATTTATCTAGAGGCAACCATTTGACCCATTGTGTCTGTTTATCAGATACAAAGCAACGAAGATATCCTTCCAACATTTGTTTACTATCTCAATTTGCCCATCAGATTGAGGATGATAAGATGAGCTATGAGCTAACTGAGTACCAAGACAAGAAAATAATTATGTCCAAAAATTTCCAGTGAAAATGGGATCTCTGTCACTAACAATAATCTTTGGGTTTCCATGTAGCTTTTGAATTGTTTCCATAAATGCACTAGAAACTGTACTGGCTTTAAATGGATGTGATAATGCACAAAAGTGTGCATACTTGGTAGGTCTGTCAACTACCACCATGATGACACTCTTTCCCTCAGACTTGGGTGGGTAAACCTGTGATAAAATCCATTGAAACCTCCTCCCAACATTGGCTTGGAATGGATAAAGGTTGTAATATACCCGATGTCTTAATTGTTTCGACTTTATTTTGTTGGCAAACCAAACATTCCACCACAAACTTTTGAATATCTAATTTAAGGCCATCCCAAAAAAATTCCTTCTTAACCCTGTGGTAAGTTTTTAAAAATCCTGAGTGCCCTCCTAAGGGAGAAGTGTGCAATTCCATAAGAATCTTTTGTTTTAGCTGGGAATTCTTACAGAAGTATAAGCGATCTTTGTACCATAACAAATCATTTTTCCAGCTAAATGTATCAGACGTACTGGAATCTTGTTGTAACTTTCGTGTGCCCACACTACTTCGTCCTTCTTCCATTCATCCCTTTCTTCATTTATCCAATCTGGTTGGATAATAGAAAATGCACACAACAATGCTTCCACATCCTCATCCTTTCTTGAGAGTGCATCTGCCACCACATTTTGCTTCCCTTTTTTGTAGATGATTTCAAAGTCATAACCCAACATCTTTGACCCACTTTTGTTGCTCTTCAGAGGATAATCTTTGTTCTAAAAAGTATTTAAGGCAATCATGATCCATTTTTACCTTGAAGTGTCTTCCCATTAGGTAGGGTCGCCATTTATTAAGTGCATGGAGTATTGCCAAACATTTCCTTCTCATAAATAGCTTTGTGTAAAAACTTTCCCTTGATTGGACGACTTTCAAAAGCAATGAGTCTTTCATCTTGCATTAAAACAACACAAATTCCATATCCTGAAGCATCATATTCCACAATAAAGGTTTTTGTGAAGTCCGGTGTAGCTAAGACTGGTGCTTGGCACATTGCCTATTTAAGATGTTTGAAGGCCTTTTTTGCTTCTGGAGTCCATGAAAATGCATCTTTCTTCAATAATGTTGTTAGAGGCACTGCTATTCTCCCTTAATTCTTAACAAGCTTGTGATATACCTTGTCAACCCAATAAATCCTCACAGATGCTTTATTGATGTGGGGATTTTCCATTCCTTAATGGCTTTAATTTTGCTAGGGTCTACCTTAACTCCTTCATGAGATACAATATGACCTAGATATTCCACCTTGTACTCCAAAGAAACATTTGGATCTTTTTACATATAATTGGTTTTCCTCCAATAGTTGTAGCACCCTGTCAACATGTTCAACATGATCCTTCCAAGACTTGTTGTAGATTAGTATATCATCAAAGAATACTAACACAAATTTTCTAAGGAATGGTTTGAAAATTGAATTCATCAACCTTGAAATGTTGGGGGTGCATTGGTAAGGCCAAAAGGCATGACCAAAAATTCATAATGACCCTCATGAGTTCTAAATGCTATTTTCTGAATATGTATTCAATGTTCATTCTAACTTGATGATATCCTGAACGAAGATCCAACTTGGTGAAGTAAATTGATCCATGCAATTCATCCAGTAATTCATCAATGACAGGAATGGGAAACTTATCTTTAATAGTGAGCTTGTTGAGCTCCCTATAATCCCGACACATGCGCCATGATCCATCCTTCTTGTGCACCAATACTACTGGAGCAGAGAAAGAACTTTGACTCGGTCGAATTATACCAGCCTCTAGCATTTCTGCAACCATACGTTCAATTTCACTCTTTTGGGCATAGGGATATCTGTACGGCCTGATGTTTGGAGGAACACTTCCTGGAATCAGATGAATAGCATGATCATGATCACGCATAGGTGGGAGACCTTTGGGAGTCTCAAATACCTTGGAATGATTGTCCATGACTTTTTTGAGATCTATAGAAATAGATGATTCTGATGTGGAAACATCTAGCAAACATAATTGTGCAATTACACCTCTTTGTTCCTTTTTTAGAGGCTTTGTCATACTATTAGAGCTGATTATCTTTCCTGGTTTCCCTACAATACCCCTTAATTCAATTTCCTTTCCTTCCATAGAAAATTTGATGAAACGTTCTCAAAAATTAAAAGCTATTGTACCCAAGGATTGTAGCCATTGGAATCCTAGTACAACATCAGCACCTCCCATTGCAATGGAAAGCATTCGGCTAGTCAATACATATTCTCCCATGGATAGCTTGATATTATGGCACTTTCCAGAGCAATTTATTGCTCCTCCATTTGCAACCATCACTTGACACTCTAATGCTGGATATAAGAAGCAATTCCATTCTTTTTCTACCTTACAATGAATAAAATTTTGGGTACTTCTTGAATCCATCAACACTATTAACTTTTTCTTCTTGATTTGTCCTTCTATCTTCATGGTTTGAGGAGTGGTAATTCCTGCCAATGCATTACAAGATATGGTCGGATTCATTTCTTCTTCATCTAGGATTTGTTCTTGGAGTATATCCTCTTCTTTTGATCCTTCTAGCTCCTTTTCTTCTTCCTCTTCACAATCTATGTAGAATAATTTCTTCTCAGCACACTTATGACCTATAGTGTATTTGCTATCATAACTATAACAAAGCCCTTTTGCTCCTTTTTCTTCCAATTGTTGTGGTGTCAACCTTATAGGTTGTGGAAGACTAGGGGTAACAACACTTCCCTCTTTATAGTTGTGAGTGGTATGCTTCCTGGTTGCCATAATTTTGCTTTCCATTTTTCTTGCTAACCTGAATGCCTTCTCTATTGAATCAGGTTCCCAAAGGCGAACATCATGTTGGATATTATCCTTTAAAGACCATATGAACACATCAATCCTATGCTCCTCTGGAATATTTTTTACCCTTATGTTCAATTTTTGGAACTCCTCAATGTGCTCCATTATTTAACCCTTTTGTTTGAGACTTATCAATTAGCTAAAGAAAGTGTTGCTTTTTGTATCCTCATAATGTGCTATCAATTCTTCCATAAAAATTGCCTAAGTGATAAATTGTTTACGAGAGCAAGGCCATTGATACCATAGAAACTGATTTGGTTCC
The DNA here is from genome assembly GCA_000404065.3 of Pinus taeda. Classification (NCBI taxonomy): domain Eukaryota; kingdom Viridiplantae; phylum Streptophyta; class Pinopsida; order Pinales; family Pinaceae; genus Pinus; species Pinus taeda. Next base: position 58,671 of record APFE030668425.1, on the reverse strand, counting down.
AAATATAAAGTTGCAATATGTACCTTTTGTGTGTTTTGCACATTATTGAGATCGAAAAATTGCTCCATCTGTAATATCCATGTTGCGGGATCCTTGCCATAAACCTTCCTCATATTGATTTTTCGAATATGATGGGTCTTTGATCGAACATTAGAGTCTATGAAATCATGATTAACATTTCTTTTGTTCTCATCATGAGTTTCCTTTACTACCCCTTTACCATTAGTAAGAATTTCTTGTAGAAACTTTGTTAAATCTGTCTTCAAATATTCCATGGTTGTCTTCAAATATTCCATGGTTGTCTTCAAATCTTCCATGTTTGTCTTCAAATCTATCTTCGAATCATCCATCTTAGCTTCCACGTCAATCATCTTAGCTTCTACGCCTTTTTTTAAACAGTCCATCTTAGCTTCTACACCTTTCTTTAAACCATGCATCTTAGCTTCTACATCTTTCTTAACTGTCCATCTTAGATTCTGTTCCTTTTTGTGAAAGGGACAATTGTTGCACTTGGTCTTGTAATTTTTATATATCATGCTAGAGCTTTCAGGTTCCTTACTAGGTGTTTGCATTTTCTTTCCTCGGTCATAAGTTACTAATAATAATGCTCTACTATGCCCTTTGAATTCCTTCAAAATAAATTTCAAACCAATCTTAAGCAAAAATTTAAAAGAATCCACACACCTTTTTTCACTTTGTAGGAGCTCGATATTTCCTCTGATGTATCTCTATAAATTCAAGTCATCTAGTTCTAAAATTGTGATCTGTAGTAGCCCTCTGTGTCCTCTTTCCAATGCCACCAGTCTGATCCTGATTATGCGAAATCTCCCATAGTGACCTGATTATAGACTAGTTCAGTAGAGCGAATTTATACGACATGCCACGAGTCACTGTTTCGACTTTTGGCTTTGAATAATATACACAAGAAACTACAGTCTGTCCTCTTTCTATACCTCCTTACTCAATGTCAATCCAATGCTCAGAGAGAAAGTTATGACGATTTTCCCCAGGTCACCTGTTTGGAATGTAATTTAGGAGTCTACGAAAAGACCAACTTCCTCAGATCATATCTCTGCAAATATAGCGTAAAAAGCTCTAAAATTTAGACCCAAGCTTCAGCGAGATGTCTTCTCAAACGGGTTTTTTTTGTAGCTTCTGAAACATCAGAAAAGACAATTTATAACGAAAATGCCACGATGACCTGTTTGGAGCAACGAAACCCTAGAATCCAAAGCTTTGATACCAAATGTTATGATACCAGCTTGAAGAAAGATAGAAAAGATAGATCAACGCCTTAGAATTCAGCCTCTTCGACGGGGCAAACTCCTTTACATTACATAAATCAAAAATTCTTGGATGATACAAATGACAAAACCTCCTTTCTATATATAGGAGTCTAAGGAGTCACAATATAACCCAGCCGACCTAACAATAATAATATAAAGCCACAAAAATAACAATAGAGGGATTCTATGGGGCACAATAATAACAATATGGGGATAATAGTGGCACAACAATATTAATAGGGGGTACAATTACAATAGTAATGGGGTAATCACTAGCATTATAAGGACCCAACAAAGAAATTATTAATATTAGTGATATGTACAATTCTAATGAGTCTTAGGTCTAGTCCTTATATTTTGATAGGTCTAATTCAAAGGAAGGAGTTGGTGTAGGTTGCGTTATTTTGGATTCCAAAGGTAATAAAATTTGTATAGCTTGTAGAATTGAGTTTCAATGCATGAAAAATGTTGCGGAATATAAAGCATTGGTTCAAGGACTAGGGAAATATCTTGATCTAGGAATTAAATGTCTAAAGTTTTATGGAGATTCTGAGATAATAATTAGGCATGTAAAAAATATGACACATGGCCTTTCAACTCATCTTAAAGTCCTGCGAAAATGATGTATGGGAAATGATGTCAAATTCTTTAGCTTCCAATATTCAAGTTGTACCTAGAGATGCTAATCAAGAAGCTGATACGTTGGCAAATATTGCTTCAAAATTAATTCCTCTAGAAAATTTTAATCCAGATGCATTTTACGTTGAACTACATTTTAGACCTTCCATACCAAACATTATTTCTAATTGTTGTGTGTTCAATTATCATAGGAAAATCATTAATTATTTTCATATGGAAGAAACCTTCGAGGATTCAGTCATTGATGAGGTTACACATGAGCATAACCTACAAGAATTATCATAGAAAAGTAAACAATAATCATTCGATAAGATTATTAAAATGAAAAAATTGATACCTAGGTCTATTGTAAGGTTAGAACATATTTTCGATTTGCATGATATATTCAAAAAGGTTAACTGAAATACTAATAGTTTTGTCATGTCAAGCAAAGTCATAAACCTGGGAACTAAAGAAAATCCCAAGTGTGTCAATCTAAGAGTCAATTTTTCACCTCAAGAAATAACACAATTTATTAGCGTGTTCAAGCAATACAAACACATATTTTCTTGGACATATGAGATCTTAATAGTTTTGACCCAAACAATATGCAACACACCATTCCTATAAAAACCCAGACTAAACCCTTTCAGCAAAATCTTAGGAAGGTTTACCTAAATATGGATTTAGTTGTGAAGCAAGAGTTGAATAAACTCCTAATGTCTAAGATAATTTTTCCCATGCAACACACCCAGTGGATCACTACTATAGTCCTTGTTAGGAAGAAAAATGACAACAAACAAATTTGTGTAGACTTCATAAACTTAAATCAAGCATCTTAAAAAAATTATTACCCAATTTCTCCCATGGAACAAATCCTACAATGTATTTCAGGATCTGCGATGTTGTCCTTCTTTCAATGGTTTGTCTGAATATAATCAAATCTTGGCAAATCCTACTAACTAATTGAAAATTGCTTCTAGTTACCCATGAGGAACTTTCAGATACATGAAGATGCCCTTTGGACTTATTAATGTTGGGGTAACTTTCCAGCATGCCATGGATATAGATTTCTGGGGACTTATTAATCAATATGTGGTCATATACTTAAATTACGTCACTATTTTTCAAAACAAAGTCCTAATCAACTGTAGCATTTAAAGATTGTGTTTGAAAGATGCATAAAAACATGAATCTCCCTTAACCCAAAAAAAAATTCTTTGTAGTTATTGAATAGAAGTTGTTGGGGTGTATTGTATCAAAGGATAGGATAATGATTGACCAAGAAAGAAATTAGATGATTAGGTCTTTAATACCTCCTAATTCTAATAATTTAGTACAATTGTTTATGGGTAAAATCAACTTTGTAAGATGTTACATCCCAAGTTTTTCAGAGATTGTTAAACCCCTTCAGAATTTTGTCAAAAATATTGTTGTATTCATGTGGGGATAACCTCAAAGACAAGCTTTTGACATAATAAAAAAATCATTGCAGAAGCACCTCCTCTTATCATCCCATATTTTTCCAAGGAGTTCATTTTGTACACTTTTGCCTCTTATTTAGTCTACATTGTGGTCCTTACAGAGAAAGCTGATCAAAATGTAGTGTTAGTCGCATTCATGAGATCCTAATTTAAAGGTGAAAAATTAAATTATGCACCACTTGAAAAACAAGCTTTTTCAGTCTATAATGCAGTCAAACATTTCCTCTTTATCTATTAAATTCTAGGATGAAAGTGATTGTACCCTACCCTGCAGTTAGGAACTTCTTTGTTCAAAAGGATCTCAGTTAAAAAAGAGCACATTGGATGATGGCCTTGCAAGAATTTGATCTTAAAATCAAAACTTCTCAAATTGTTAAAGGTCCAAGACTTTGCAAGCTTGTTGTTGAATCTGTTTATGCCACTGATAATCATTCTGTCAGTCATGATGACTCCTCTCTTGACAATAAAATGTCTTCTCTTTTTCAAAATGAAACTTTGTGTAGTGATTATGATTCTGATTCTTGGTATGTAGAAATAAAGTTTTACCTAAAAATTGGTACCACTCCATCTCATCTAAATTCAACCCAGTGAAGACCATTATGACTGAAATCTTCCCCATATCAATTCGTTGGTGATGTTCTTTTTTAGGAGAAATTGTGATGGGTTGTTGCTCCATTGTCTTGAGTAAGAGGAAAATTATAAAGTTCTCAAAGAACTTGATTCAGGATTTGCCAGTCGCCACTTTTGTGCCATGACTACTACTCACAAGATGTTAAGGGTAGGCTACTATTTGCCAAACCTATTTACAAATGCCCATTCCTTAGTGATAAAGTGTCAAACTTCCCAAAAAAATTCTTAAAGGATAAGTCCACTTTCCCCTTACTTCTTGTTTCCATTAAAGATCCCTTTCAACAATGGGGCTTGGAAATTACAGGGCATGTCAATCACACTTCATCCAAGTAACACAAACATATTATAAAAACAATGTATTATTTCATGAGATCGGTTGAAGCAATGCCACTTACTGTAGTGAATGAAAATCAAGTTGTAAATTTTCTTGACAGCCACATGATTTCATGTTTTGGCATTCCTCAATATATAGTTTTTAATAATGCATCATATTTTTCATGACATTATTTAGATGCATATGTATTCAAAAAGATCACAAATATTAAATATTCAATGAACTATTACCCGCAAGGGAATGGTTTAGCTAATTCATCTAATAAGAACGTACTAAGAGTCTTGAAAAATATTGTATCTAAGAACTAGATAAATTGGCACGTCAATTTTTTAGTGCATTATGGGATGATAGGGTTACTTCAAAAGTTTCCATTGGAAACTTCCATTTCTCTTTAGTTTATGGTAGACAGGTAAGTTTTCCACCTCATATTTTTCTTCCATGTCTTCATTTGTCTCAAATTGTATAGGAAACCAAATATTCAGCCATGGAAAATAGGATTAATGAATTACTAAGGCTATAAGAAGAGATACATAAAGCCAAGACTAAATTTTACCTGTTCGTATGCTTGTGTTTCCATTGATGTCACCAGTTGTAAGTCATGTACTCATAAGTCATTATGCATCATATTGAGTATGTTGTTTGCTTGTTGAAGGTTGCGATGATGATGTAAAATAATTCCATAGTCGTAGATTGTTTGTAGAATAGGTGTCATGATGTAACAAGACCTCATCTGAAGCTAAGCTACAGCTTTGTTGGAGGTCAAGTTGATGTTGTGTATTAAGTCTTGCTGAGTCATATCAATTATTTCATGATGTGAAGTTGAGCTTGGAAGGATGTTTTATAGGTCATATCAAGCCCTTGAATCTCTATTGCAAGTTTGAGGGAAATATTTTTGTTTTACATCATGCTTTGCCTTAGTTGCATGGAGATAAGCATGTCCATGTGGCTAAAGGGATCTAATCATTGTAAGGAAGTCCTATGCATGCAAATATAGTTGAATTTTCATAGGATTTTATGTGAAACTGAAAGGAAACACAAAATTTACTTTAGATTTTGTGCGCAAAATTGAAATTATTTTGTATTTGGCAATTTTCATCATCAAAATTTTCTAGAAAAAGGTTGAGATAAGTTGTGGGGTCTCTAGAAGTTTATCGAAGTTGAAATTATAAAAAGGATGGTTGAGTAAGTGGCTTGATTTTGTCAAGAAGCCTATCTCAATCGAATTTGAAGTGTGTGAAAATGTTTTGGCCAAGCTTCATCATCTAAAGGATTTATTGATTAAACCATATCCATAATTTACAAATATGAGAAGGAAAGTTGCTCATTTGGTTTGTTATTTTGTAGTGTGAATGAGTGAATGTGCATGAAGAGAAAGTGCACAAACCATTGATAGTAGAAGAAACTTCAGTATTGCAATATGATTTAGAAATGATTCATCAGCAATATTTTAGAGTTGTGTGTAGAGATTGAAGATTAGTTTGAAGAGATTTTTTTCTCTCATTTGGAGTGTGTAATTGTAATTGAATGCGTGTTCTTATTTGATGTTATTTGTGTTTCATATGGTAGTGTTTTTAGTTTTGAATCATATTGTCTTGTTATAGAATTATGTGTACTTAGAGTAGGCGCTTCAAGCTAAGTGCATGTTTTTTGCCTATTGTAGGAGTGGGTGCTCCAAGTTGGTTGTAGCCAACATTTCTCATTTCAGTCAAGGAGTGGGTGCTCCATTTCTAGTGGTTTTTAGATTATGTAATGTAAATGAGAATATTTTGAAGCAATAGATAATAAGAAGTAGAAAATAGTTTAGTGGTTTACTACCTTCGAGGGGGGGTTGTCCACCTAATATTCATCTGTCTACATGTGATGATTGTTTGTATTTTCCATGTGCATGTGAAATATTTTCTCATATATTTTGAAGTGAATTTATAAATAAGTTTTAATTATAAATTTTCTAATATTTTCATAATACTGATTCACCCCCCCACCCCGCCTCAATGTTATTTGAGTCTTATAGTTGGTATCAAAATCGACTCCTTTGTTGTAGCTTGACAATTGAAAGGAGAGATTGAGAAGGGACAATGGTTGACCATGATATGAAGCTTCCAATTTTTAATGGTGAGAACTACAATTTATGGAAGATGATAATGGAGGGGCATCTAATGAGTTTAAGGGTTGATCTTTATTCTATTGTGGTGAGCAAATATGCCATTCCTAATATTATTCCTTCATACCTTGGTGGCAATAAGATTTTTTAAAACAAGCTAAGGCCAAAAAATGTATTTTGGTAGGACTTAGTGACAATTAGCTGATAAAAAGTCGTGCATTGTAAATAAGCTAAAGATGTTTAAGACAAACTTGAGAATAGCTATGAAGGTGATAAGAAGGTGAAGAAAGTGAAGCTCCAAACCTATAGGATGAGGTTTGAGAGCTTGAAAATGAAATGAGATGAATCTATTAGAGAGTATTTCTGAACGGTTGCAACAGGGACAAATATGAACAAGAGCATAGATGAAAAATTTGAAGATGACGTCATCATTAAGAAAAACTTGAGGTCTTTACTAGTAATATTTAACCCCAAGGTTTTTATTATTGAAGAGATGTTTGACTTGAGCACTCTTACTATGGAGAAATTGCTTGGAATTCTTAAAACTTATGAGATGAGCATTATAGAAAGAAATTTGAGTCTAGTGAAGCAACATTCAAGGCATCCAAGAAGATCAAGGTTCTTACGAAAAATCTCAAGAAACTTCCAAAGAAAATCAAGGAAGAGAAAGATTATTCAATTAGTGAATATGATGAATAATTTTCTGAGCTTTCTAATAAATTAAAGAGACATTCCAGAAAGTATAAAGGAAAGCTTCCCTTCAAGTGCTTCAAATACAGAGAAGTTGGACATTTGATTGCAAATTGTCCACATAAAAGAAGTGAAAAGGAGGAGAAGAAGAAGGAGATGAAGAGCAAGGATAAACTCAATTTTTTCTAAAAGTTAAAGCCAAAAAAAGAAGGGTCTACTACTCAAAAGAAGAAAGTGATATTTCATAACAAAGCAATGAAAAATATTCATCTGAAGAAGAAGGGAAAAATGAATGTGTTCTTATGGATTTTGAATCCAAATATGGATCAAATCTTCAGGATGGAGAGATTGATTATGAAGGTGAGCTCATTACTACACTTGATGAGCTAAGCAAGGGTCAAAAAAGGACGAGCTATTAAAGGAAGACATATGCAAACTAAAGGTGAATAAGCCTCCTTTAGCTGATAGTTCTCTAAAGACACAATTGGATGAGCTTGAAAAATTCAAGGAAAAATATTGCAACAATTGTGATTAAAAAAAATAATATGGTTGAGTTGGAAAGAGAAAATGAATCTTCGAAGTATATTATTGGTGAAGCTCCAATTGTATGCACCCATGAAGAGGACATCATTTTACTAAGGAGAGATTTGGAAGAGGTGAAAATGAAAGAAAATGTGCTCACTAAACAACTAGAAGAACACAAATAAAATTTTCACAAACTTGAGGAGGAAGTTGTGGCATTAAGGGCTAATCTATTAAAAGCAGAATCTAAAGCATGTCTAAATCAGAAATTTATGAAGGGATTTGAAACATTCCAAGATATGCTTAAAATGAAAAGGTCACCGGAAGACAAAAATGGTTTGGGCTTCAAGCCTTCTCTATAAAATCTAAGAGATCAACCAAGCACTAGTTATGCAGATGCCTTAAAGGGAAAGGAAAATCAAGCAAATATTATAACAACGAAAAAAGTGCAAAATAATGGAGATGAAACCAAATCAACATAAAATCAACAAGTGAAGCAAGCAAGATCCTCAAACTATTCGCCTCCATCTTGGCAACTAAAATTCAAATATCCTAGTCTATTTTATGGTTATTGTTTCCCATGCAAAAATTTTGCACACAAGGCCATAAATTGTAGGTTGAAGATGTTCCCTAGAAGAAATGTTGATAGATCTAGAATTGTTTATGGGCCAAATATTTTGCATGTAAATGGAAATAATTCTTTTTCTCCACGAATGAATGAAATCGAGTGTTTCATGTGCAACAACTTTGGTCACAAAGATAAGGAGTGTAGATCTATATTTCCAAACTCTTTCATGTAGAACATGCAAGAGAAATCTAATTAGCAAAAAGTTGTGAGAACATGGAATAAGAAGGCTAAAAAATCTGAGAATTATGAGCTTGCTTTAATAGCTCATGATCAACATGAGCAGTGCCTGACTGATAGTTGTTTCTTCAAACATATGACCATTGATAAGAACAATTTTTTGTAGCTAAAATAATATGAGAAAGGAAATACCAGTTTTGGAAATGATGCAGCATTACGCATCAAATCAAAAGGAAAAATTAGATTGGACAAGAAGAAAAAAGCTCAAAATGTTCTCTATGTTAATGGATTGAAGCAAAATCTCCTCAAGGTAAGCTAGATGTGTGATAATGGTCATGAGGTGACTTTCAGATCAAAAGAGTGTGAGATCAGAAATGCAAATTAGGAAAGTTGTTGGAAAAGGTCATTACAAGTTACAACAACATGTATATTTTTTATGACACCAGGCACAATTGCTACATGAGAAAAATAGACGAATTTTGGTTATGGAATAGAATATTAGATCATGTTAATTTTGATAATATAATCAAAATTAACAAGATTGGAACAGTTAGAGGACTACCAAGGTTGTCTAAACCAAATAACACAATATACAGTTAATGGCACTTTTCGAAACAAACAAGACTACAATTAAAATCCAAGAAGTTATCGACAACCAGATCATTGGAGCTAGTTCATACAAATGTATGTGGTCCTACCATTATCACCTAAATCCGCCTTAGGCTGAAGGAAGGCAAAAATTTAGGGTAACCACAAACCACGCTCAATCTAGTAGCTAGCCCTACCAAAACAGGAGAGGGCTCTCTCCGAGTCACGCTCAGTGAATAGATAAATGAAATGGCCTAATATGACTTACAGTGAACTATTTATCTTAGGCTAGTAATTGAATACAGATACAAGAAATGATTTTTATGAATGACTGTGTTTCTGGGATGATATGGGACCAATGGACCTCAATGAATAGAGAACTTAATACAAAGGCACAGATTACTTCGTGAGGCAAGATAGGCAGAAAGCCTAGAAATTTAGTTTAAGATAGTGCAAAATGGAGAGATTGATTACGACAGTGAAAAGGGCATGGACAACATGAATCCTTTTCAACAAAAGAATGAACACTGAACGTGAAATTTTCCCACAGGCAGAGCAATAAAATTGAATTCTACCTTAGCTAACTCAGCAAACTTCATTGAAAATGAATATGAAATGAACTATGAAACATAAAAAGATAAATATGAAACATAAGAGACACATTTTCTGCACTCACAACCACATGAATCTCATGAAACAGAGTCGCTGCCTTTCATTAATCCTCTGTAAAAAATATACAATGAAGAAACAAAGTTTCTTTCCCACAGTCTCCCAGAACTTATGAGCCAACCAACCCTTCGCAAATGGTTTGCATACAATATATAGAATGTGCCATGAAGAGATAGAACACCCAAGGGTTGGGGAGTTACTCAAATAATCACAAAATGAAGGTGGAGAGCCAAACATCAGCTACAGACGCAGCGCCACAAACATGACAAATGGCTTGGGTGGCCCTTTGCCTTCCTTTGCCACTTGGATAACTACCCATCTAGAGTGAAAATACTTTTAAAACTACCTTAGGTGCCAAAATAATGAAGTGTAGATGAGGGGACCCACTTATGAAAAGTCGGGAAGAAAAATTTCGCGAAACAGAGGAAATTTGGGCCTTTTTTCCTATATGCGTTATGCCGTTTTCTATATGCGTTGTGCCACTTTGAGGCTAGTTTTGAGGTACTTTTAGGAGTCAAAAATGTCCCCAAGTGTGCTCGTTGGAAATCCTATCCTGTCTACTTTCCAACCCAAGTGGAATTTTTGAATTTGGAGCTCATCTGCCCCTCCAAATATTCATTCACCTAAGACTGCTTCCTGTGTGTCAAAATAGGGGCAGTGAGGCCATGTTTTGGTGTTTTTGACCTCCTAGAGACTCAAATCATGCCCAAATTTCTTTCTCAAGTGCCAGTAGTTGTGATTTTTCTTGCTGAAACCAAAAATTCAAACCATTTCTCATTTGGAGCTCCCAATCCTACGCGTCACGTAGGTGGCGCAACGCATATAGAGAAAAAACCTTCGTTTGTGCCAAAAAATTTCCATGTGACCAAAATTGTCCCAAATTTCTTGAAATTTGGGCTGGAGGTTCTCTAAGAGGCACTATGTTGGGCCATATAAGGTTCAGCCAAGATTCAAAGCTGATCTTGCTCTTTTTCCTCTTTTGTTGCTCTCCTTAGTATGGCTTTCAAGCTCCTTATTCGGGCTTTTGCACTCATGTTCCGTGCCCTGTAATGACAAGCCATCCTCCTCAATATGGTTTTTTCCCTATTTTCCTTCTCCACCAGTCTCTCCAAGTGTAGATTGACCCAATCTAACCAAGACTCAAGGTCGTTGTTGATCTCTTGCTCCAAGGTAGTGAGCTCGATCCTCCTCTGCTGGGCAACTTGTCAATTTTCACGGATGCTTTGCAGCTCCATGATTGCCTGCTGGTCCTCAAGCTATTTTTTCCTCTGCTACAGATATTTGATGACCCATATGGCCCTCTCCATATTGAGTATCAAGTCTTGGATCTTCGAGTCCTGCTCCTGAATGGTCATCCTAAGTTTGGAATTTTCTGCCTCTGCCTCATCATCCTAAATGAGGATGACATTGGTCTCATGTACACCTGATGTCCCCTCATCATGCAAGGGCTTCCTGCCCTTGTCCAGTACCTATGTTGTTAATGCTAGAAGAGAGGCCCCTTCCACCGTTGGTGGAGATAACACTCGCTTTGCTACTATAAACAAGTGCCTACTTCCTCTCTGATATGTAATGAAAACTAGCATGGTAGTGGTCTCATGATGCTCTTGCTGATAAGAAGGAACACCCAACTCCTGCTATGGCTATGATAGTACATGTGATGTGCTGAAGAAGTCACGAGAGATGAAGTCCTCCCAAGTAATGCCCTGCAATCCCAACTAATGATCTACCAAAATTCGGATAAGAGCAAAGTGAAACACACTGTTAAGCTGTTGCTGAGGGGTATTATGCAACATGAAGGTGTTCATCCTCTCTATGTTCCTACATATGAAAAATGGGAGGTTCATCATCCTCACCCTGGTAAAGTGCATGAGCAACCAGATGTGATAGGCATACAGTCGAGAGAACCTCCCCTCACAGCTGAAGTATTTCATGATCAATCTCATGAGTGGAGCATACTCATCTTTCAAGTATCTGGAGGGAAATACTCTTGTGAGCTCATTCAAGAATCTAGCCTTGATGTAAGGCTCATAGTGTTTCCTATCCACCTTCTTCTTCTTATGCCATTTTTCTCCAACATTTGGTATACCTATTGCCACTCATATAGCTTTGGGTGTCAATGTGAAAGTGACCCCGGCCAAGATAGACTGACCTCCATGTAGATGAAGCACAAATAAATGGGCCAACTCATGACGAACTCTAACATTTGCCACCCTTTGAGAAAATTCAAAACATGATAGGTGCTAGAAGCATGACGTGGCAAGAGGGCATGCTTGTAACTCAGTTAGGGTAGTGGGTTCATCCCTTACATGTTTTCCACTCTTGTGGTGTCTCCTAGGAGCCTGATCTTCTAAGGATGAGTCACTCTGTGTCTCCATCTCATACTCAGACGAATGCTGTGATGTCATGACTGCAATGTGGTGTATGATTAGGCTGCCCTTTTGATGATAGTGTGAGGCTGGGTGCCTTTGTAATATCTGTTACCAAGGGGAAAAATGAAACACAGAATGTTAGGAAGGGAGTGATGAATTGGGGATAGGGGTTATAGGAAGAAATTTGTTAGGGATATGGGAGGAGTTTGGGTATTTTGATGGGGTAGGGTTTGGGGTTTTGTGTTGACCAAATAGTGAGGGATAGGGGAGAGGTTGGTAGTAGTTTAGGGCAGGGATTTTAGGAAAAATGAGAAGGGAGGATGGGAAAAGTGATAGGTGAGGGGAGTGAGTGGAGTGAAACCTTGGCACTAACAAGACATTTTAACAACCCTAGCCATCAATTTCTTGGTGATTTCTTATGGTTGATTTTATATATTTTGGCGGCATTGAAACATCTCTATAAACACCCTATCATTGACAAAATGTGATGAGCAAGTGATTTTAAAGAGCCTACCTCTCAATTTGATAGGCTTCACCAAAATTTGGGATCGTTTGGGCACTTGTTTTGGCCCTTGTCTGTATATGCTGCGTGTAAAGCCCAGTGCACTGCACCTTGGGTATGCACCATGCCCTTAGAAAAATGACACTGTGGGCAGGCTGCGCGTGCGTCGCACCCTCTGTGTGCACCACGCTCCTGGGTATATGCGCCACACCCTCTAAAGCTGCCTCCAACTCACTCAAATGCTCACCAATGCAAACTCACACCTTCACAATGCTTCTCCAAGGCTTGTAATAGCACAATGCCGTTGGTTTTGACAAAAAATTTGTATATATAGCCTTGGAAGAGATGGGTTTAATTTTTGCTTCTTCAAAAACCCATTTTTCTAATGTTTGAGTTTTGCACTTTTTCACTGACTTTAAAGCACACTGATTTTCACTTTCCCTTTGAAATTTTAGCTCAAATGATGAAATTTTTGGCACTCTTTGCAGGGATTGTACGACAAGACATTTGGCCAAGGAAACCATGACTGAATTTCAAAAAATCAATTGGCGACTTTTTTGAAAATTTTGTCATAAATGACACTGTTTGACTTTTCTTCAAAACAGAGTTTTCAAGAAGAGTCGAAGTCTATCCGCATGACGATGAAGCTCTCTGAACGATAACTGTGTAAGGGACTCAATCTAGCCTGCATGGCTTTACTGGACATGCTCAAAGACCAAATTGATGAATTCCTAGACCTAGATCTCGAAATGACCTTTGTCCTTTAACGGACCAGACCTTGACTATCATGGACTTTGATGATTATTGACAAAATACCTGAGCCAACAGGAGCCAGACATGAGGGGGAATGACTATCATGACCTTCTCCATCAGATTATGGCATGCCCCTAGCAGAATGTAACTAGGAGAATGGAGGGGGACACCTAAACATGAAATGCGTAAAGAGTTTTGATCTCTAACGGAGGGTTGACTAGACCGACTCTAACACCTACAAGGAAGAAAAGTCCAATAGGATAGAGATACTTCATATTATTTATTGATGACTTCACTAGAGCCACCTGGATGATATTCTTAGGCCAATAAAGTTATTCTTAGGCCTAATTGTGAAAAAAATCCATATGATTTGTAGAAAGGAATACCAACAAAATTTGACCACTTCAATGCATTTGGGAGCAAGTGCTACCTCAAGAGGACCGAAGACAAGCTTGGGAAGTTAGAACAAAGAGCTGATGAGGGCATATTCCTTTGATATTATTTCAAGAACAAAGGATAAAAATACTTTTACACCAGAAAAAAAACGGTAATTGAAGGTATTGATATTGTTCTTGATGAAAATTTGCCTAAATCTAATGAGTCCAAATCTTTTGTAGTTGATCATGATTTCATAGAATATGAGGATCAAGAATTTTCTAACAAGGATGAAGAAGAGGAATAAGGAAGGAGGGCCTCCACTTCAAAGAAATATCCACTGAGTCAGATTCAAAAGACGCACTCAGAAAGTGAAATTCTTTGGAACGAAGAGCCTGAAAACATAGATAAAGTTGTTGGATGGCATCAATCAAGCACATATTGTATTATTATCTCAAATAGATCCCAAGAACTTCAATGAGGCTGGAGGAGTTCAAATTTGGGTGAAGGAAATGAATGAAGAGCTAGATCAGATTGAGAAGAGTAATACATGGGATCTTGTGCCAAGGTTAAAGGACAAAAACATCATTGGAAGGGTATTCAAGAAGAAGCTAAATAAGGAATGCAATGTGGTAAGGGAAAAATCAAGACGTGTGGGAAAAGTTTGTACTCAACATGAAGGTATTGAATTTGATGAAATTTTTTCACCTATAGCTAGATTAGATGCAATAAGAATTTTTTTGGCCTTTACCTGCTTCAAGAAAATTAAATTTTATCAAATGGATGTCAAATAAACTTTATTGAATTGTGATCTAAACGAGGAAATTTATATAGAACAACCTGAAGGTATTTTTATTAGGTGATGATCAGAATCAAGTGTTCAGGTTGAAAATGGCACTTTATGACCTAAAACAAGATCCAAGAGCATGGTATGCAAATATAGAAAAACATCTACAACAAGGCTTTAAAATGGGATCCACACACAATAATCTTTATATCAAATTTGAAGGTGATCATTTTCTAATAATTGTTGTGTATGTAGATGATAATACTTTTGGGAGCGATTTGGAGGAGATGGGCCACAATTTTGCATAAGAAATGAAAAAAGAATTTGACATGTCAACGTTGGGTGAGATCACTTTCTTCCTTGGTTTGCAAGTTATTCAAGATGATAAAAACATTTTCATTTCTCATTCAAAGTATATTAGAGAGAAATTAAAACAATTTGGCATGGAGGATTTCAAACCAGGGTACACGCCTATGGTAACTGCATGCAAATTGAGTAAAGATGATGAATCACTAGAGGTAAGTCAATCCATGTATTATTCCATTACTGTAATCTTATTGTATCTAACTTCTTCTAGGCCTGAGGTTAAGAAAGTTGTAGGATTGGTCTCAATATCTCAAGATAATCCCAAGGAGACTCATGTTAATGTAGTAAAAAGGATCTTCTAGTACCTTCAAGGAACTTTTAACTATGCATTATGGTATCCCAAAGGTAAAAATTTCAATTTTATTACTTTTAATGATTCTAATTAGGCTAGTAGTATTGATGACAAGAAAAGTACTTCATGAGCAGCTCATTTTTTGGGAGATTTTTTGGTTTATTGGGAAAGCAAGAAATAAATTTCTATCTCTTTATCCATTGTTGAAGCTGAATATGTAGCAATAGCCTAATATTTTTCTCACATACTATGGATGAAGAAAAATCTTCAAGTCATGCATGTTGAGCATGAAGATTGTCTTCCTATCATGGTAGACAAAAAAAGTGCAATAAGCGTCTCCAAAAATCTAGTTATTCATTCCAAGACTAGGAACATACTAATAAAATATCATTTTCTAAGAGAACAAGTGGTGAAAAAAGTTTTGAGGTTGTAGTATGTTGCTTAAGATGACCAAACTGGAGACATCTTCACTAAGCCACTACCGAGGTAGAAATTTGAATATCTTAGAGAGCAGATAGGTGCTTCTCCTTTTGGGAGGCATCAGAGAGTTCATCATTGAGTTAGTTGTTGTCATATGGCTTCCACCAAGAGCATTTTTAGCTGCAAAATTTAGAGAATGGGTGATGGTTGGATGTTTCCATGCATTTCAGAGCATCATGAACTATTTTCTTATTTATTCTTCTTCATTTCAAAATGGATTTCTTCTTCATGTCTTATTTAGGCCAAGAATGTTCAGCGGCTCAGGGGGGGAGTATTTGTTACATCCCTTCAAGTGGAGTACTTCATCATTGGCCATGTATCACATTGGCTTATGCATTTTATTTTTCCATGTAGGAACCCCTTTCCATTTATGTCAAAGGGGGAGATAGAGTTAGTTTTGTATGTTCTCAACTTCATATTGTCGTATATAAATGTAATATTTCCCTTCAAGAGCTATAGGTTGAAATCATTAGAAAAGGGGGCATTTGTTGGCATGTTTGTGTTGCCATTAATGTCACCTGTTATAAGTCATGTACTCTTGAGTCACTATGTATCATTTTGAGTTTTTTGTATACTTGTTGAAGGTTTTCATGATGATTTAAAAGGTTTTCATAGTCTTAGGAGGTTTGTAGAATAGGTTTCATGATGCCACAAGGTCTCATCTAAAGTTAAGCTACAACTTTTCTAGAGGTCAAGTTGCTGTTCTTTTTTTATTCTTGTTGAGTCATGTATATGGTTTCCTAATGTCAAGTCGATCTTGGAAGGATACTTTGTAGGTCATATCAACCCCCTAAAGCTCTGTTACAAGTTTGAGAGAATTTTTTTTGTTTTACATCATGCTCTGCCTTAGTTGCATGGAGATAATCCCATGCGTGCATCTAAAGGACTCCAATCACTGGTAGAAATGCCTATGAAAGAAAACGTAGTCAAACGTTCACAATATTATTCATGTGACTCAAAGGAAATAATAGATTTACTCTAGATTTCATCGGCACACTCAAAATTATTTTGTATTTGGTGAAGCTCATGATAAAAAATTTCCAGAAAAAGGTCGAGATAAGTTGTGGGGTCTCTAGAAGTTTATCAAAGTTGAAAATATCAAAATGATAGTTGAGTAAGTGGCTTGATTTGGTCAAGAATCCTATCTTAATAAAATCAATGTTTGTGAAAAGGTTTTGGGTGAGTTCCATCATCTGAAGAATTTATTGACATAACCATCTCAAAAATTTACAAATATGAAAAGGAAATTTGCTCATTTGGTTGGTTATTTTGTAGTGTGAGTGACTAATTGTGAGTGGAGAGAAAGTGTACAAACTAGTAATTATAGTAGAGACTTCAATATCATAGTGTGCTTCACAAATTATTCATTAGTAGTATTTCAAGCTTGTGTGCAGAGATTAAAGATCAGTTTGAAGGGAGTGTGTGTGGAGAGATTTGTTCTCTCATTTGGAGTGTGGAATTGTGACTGCATGAGTGTTCCCATTTAATGTTATTTGTGTTTCATGCAGTAGTGTCTTCAGTCTTGAATCATATTATCTTATTTTATAATTGTTTTTACTTGGAGTAGGGGCAACAAGCTAAGTGCATGTTTATTTTCTATTGTAGGAGTGGGTGCTCCATTTACAGTGGTGTCTAGATGATGTAATGTAAATGAGAATATTTCGAGCAATAGATAATAGGAAGAACCAACGAAAAGTTCAACAATTGTTTTCCCTGGAGTGGTGTTTTTCACCTAATATCCAAGCATCTACATGTGATGATTGTTTGTGTTTTTCATGTGGATGTGAATGATATTATTATATATATTTGAAGTGAATTTCTTAATAAGTTTTAATTGAAAAAAATTATAATATTTTTGTAATACTAATTGATGAGCGCTGGTATTTCAACAAAAATGTTGCAACTCTTGAGGCTATCAAATTAAATTATTAGCCTGGGGTTCGTATAAACTGAAGAGGAGTCGACACTATATGCGCAACATGGAATGGGTCTTTCTTTCATTGATCTGATGCAATGTCATACAAACTTAAGAGGCTTCAAAACTCTATGTGCAGTAGGTGGTGTACTTCTACTTAAGTTGGTGCAAGATACTATATAACTCTTTGTTTGTAGAAAGAAAAAGGACAACTACAACTAATACTAATTGCAGAAAAGGAAACCTACCCACTTTTCCAGAAACGAACTACTATTCTACTTTTCACGAATGTAAATTTTATTCCTACTTTTAAAAATGTAAACATTAACCTATCTACAGAGTGTAAATGGTACATCAAAAGGAAACCTAGTCTCTGTAATAGAAATAACAATGTTGGAAGTGGAAACCCTAGCTTAAGATGCATGAAACAAAACCTAACCATGAAATAATTCTTCAATAATTTCATTCAAGATATATTTTTTAAACAGAGTTTGCAAGGTGCTTCATAAAGTAATCATGAAAATTAGTATTATGCTCTTCAAGTCATGAATTTGTCCACTAATCTAAACTACATAGGTGAATTACAAAGGAGAAGAGGTATTTGGTATTACTCAATCACGTATTTCATGGAAAATTTTAGGGGCTAATATTCGCCCAGTGGGCTAATTTTCCATGATTTTTCCATAAAAAGATTTGCCAATTTCCAACTTTTATAAAAGATGATTCGCCCAAATTTTAGGATATAAAATTATTTTACCTTAAAAATCGCCAACATTATATGGAGACTATATATAAAATCATTATAAATTTGAATAATTTTACAAATATATCAATAAACATTTTATAGTTTTCATATTATGGATTAGTGAGATTCGCCAATATTTTTAAACTTAGAGACTAGGGGTCATGAATCAAGCCAAAGATACAAAAACCAATTATCATTTGGAGAAAATCCGGTCAAGTTTACACATGCTATAGGGCTGCTATGGGATTGCTACAAGATTGCTATAGGAGTGCTACAGTATTGCTACAGGAGTAACAATATTGCTATAGGACTGCTACTGCTCAAGATAACTTTCTGAATGCATAAGAAAATAAAATGAAAATTATATGGAAAAATTTTTGTTATAAATTATGATGTCCTAGGACTCGATTCCAAGTGGAATCACTCAAAAATTCCCTTGCTAACATGTGCTAAAAAATAGCAGAAAATTACTACTCTAAAAACCAAAAATTCAAGAATTAGTGAGCTAGTTAACCTATAAAATATCTATCCTAATAAAGTGACAATGTTATGGGGTAAATTTTTTTATTAACTTGAAATCCTTTTGTGACCCAATACAAGTGGAATCAACTCAAATGAAGCTCATTAACATGTTTTAAAAAATAACAGAAAAATACTACTATTTTGCTACAAGGGACTTCTAGAAATTCTAAATTTGTGAACTAGTAAACCAATCCAAGTAGCTCAATGATGAAGATGAATTTTAAAATTTATTATAAGGATGAATCTTACTTGTGACTCTATAAATAAATTTAAAAAAAGCTCACTTCAATCATTTAATGAATATGACCTACAACAAAATAAGCATGAATAGTAAATGTAGAAATTGGAGATGCAAGTGAAAAATACATTCAAAGAAAATAAAAAATTGTACAAGAGGGATATAAGACTCTTGGGATGGCCAAGCCCAAGAGTAATCAGATTCCTATGAAGAAAACCAAGCTTTAGAAGCTAAAAAGGGCACCAAACTTCATTATTAGAATCAATCTAGGTACATCCCTGATAGAAATGAAAGTGGAGCTACTAAATAACAAGTTTTCTCCACAACAAGACTAATAAATACATTCTTCTAGAGGAAAATTCTATTTTGTACATATACAAAGTGATGAGGAAGAATTATCCTTAAAAGGAGGAAACTTTCCCCTCCAGAATCCCTCAAAAAGTGGATCTGGTTCCAAACACTAGGAATCTTCATTAAATGATAGGGAACACATTCCTAATTTTTTTAAATTAGTGGAGGTCCAAAATTTGTCAATAGTTTCATGAAATTTTGTTCATTTACTATCCAATATTGTTCCATCCTATATTATGGAGCAAGTCCCTATATTATCTCATTCAAAATTTATTCAATATTTTCTCAATATTCTGCAAAAATAAATAATATTAGGCACATAATATGAAATTATCTCTAACCTTCGTAAGAAAATATTAAAGCTGAAAATAAAACATTATTAAGTGTATAAGGAGAGATTTAATATAGCCTTTGTGTGCCTAAGAAAGGCTATATGGGCATTAATTTGTGGTTTGGAGGCCCATCATACCCCCTACTGAAATTGTTGCTCATCCTCTCAGCAAATTATCCATATTCTCACCATGTTGTTCTTCATGCAAATCTTTTCCTTAGCTCATTATTCTATGGGGAAGATGGCATATTATTTGGATGGATTCCTGCATTGGATGGCCTTCATGGAAAAACTTGCCATGGTGGCAAGTTCTGCCTCCATTCTTTGTATTTTCTCTCTCATCCTCTTGCTTTCTAACTACAATTGCTCCTTCATGACTCATTCCTTTAGTCTTAAGTCATATAATTCCTTACCCATTTTTTGTACCTTTTCCTCCATGAGGCCCACATATTGAAATTTGCATCCACTGATGAGTTCTACCTCTCTCTTTTTGTAATTGTCTCCCCATTAATAAATTTACAATAGAACTCAATACGAGGTTGTGGAGTGGGTTCTTGGAGTCCTTGCGGACCTTATCCCTCCTCTTGAGTTGTTGTTGTACCTTCTTGTAGCACCTTTTCTTCATTTTATAACAACTATGTTTTATGTTGTTTGCAACTTTGATATTTCCTTTGAATATGCCCTTGCTCCGTAAGGCTCTAGTGGCTATTCTACACAAAATTTGTCTGCTTGTAGCAAATTATCTCAATCCTGTAGAAATTTTGTTCTTTTTGTAGCAGCTATGTGTTCTCTTGTGGCATCTTAGTTTGCACCCTTAACATTTCTTATGAATATTTCCTCTCTTCCCAAGGCTCTGGTGGCTACTTTTGGCTGAAAGTTTCCTTCCTGTATATCTATGTTTTCTCATGTATCGGGTGCTCTGGTAGTATTTTTGGTACTCTTGTAGCAACCAATTGAATCTTGTAGTAGATATTCTTTGCATGCTAGGAGGTGGTGGGTCGAGACCTTTTATTTTGTTTTTCATTTTTTTTATACATTAAATTTTTCATTATTTTTGTTTTTTTTTTTTCTCTTTTTTCTTCATTGCATGAAAAATAAACTCAAAGTTCTTTGAGGTAAATGAGTTCGCCCCCAACTACTTTTTGAACTCCATGATAACATCCCACTTTCTTAAGTATTTTTTCATGTTTGTCTCATTTATCTCCCACATGTGTGCCTTTCCTTTGGAGAAAAGTTAGGTAACTTGCTAGATAAGACTCAGGCTTCCTACTATTAATTTTGACTATAAAAAGACCTTTCCTTCTCACACTTTTAATGTTTTATCAAGCTAGAATAAGTTCGAAGGGTGAGGTTATAAATTGCATACCTGTGACTTACCATGAGTTTTTTTTTGTGTAGGATTTTTTTTGTATTTGTGGAGGATTCCTTTAATGATCCAAAAGCTACATGTGATAATCGGTTGGAGGTCCTCCAGGTTTTATTGTTTCTCTTGTTGCTCTGGTCCTAATATTATCTTGATGTGAGTGTTGTAGTTGATCATATGTCTTTTCTAAAGAAAGGTAAGGTTGTTTTTCATGTCTTTTGCAATTTCTTGAGAAAGATTTGTATTTTTTTATGTTCTATTTCTGACAAATTCTTGATTATGTGGGTCTATCCTTCATGCAGATGTTCTTTGGATCAGATGTTGCTATTTGATGAGTGATTAAGAATATTGTAGCAGTTAATAGAAGGCCTTTTAGCTACTTGAGGATCAAAGTTATCATCTCCAAATTATCCATGGTTGCTAACTTGTAGATGTAGTACTCTAGCTATGGTCTAGTATGGGATGTGTAGACTACTACATGATGGTGTGTCATATTCTAGCAGTCACATATACCCTTATAAGATCATAATTTCCTTCAGTTTGTTGCTTTAAAAATACTAATAATTCATGAGTAATGTGTTTACAAGGATCATAAGCCTTTTTGTGGTGGAAACGATGGAAGAAGGGGTGAAAATGGGTTCTTTACATGGACAAAGATGAAAATGGGACTAGAGAAGAGGTCAAGTGGCGTGGAAAATAAATTATGATGATATGGTAGACCCCTGCTCTTGTTCCTAGATATAAAAAAAAAGGAAAAAGGATTTGAACTTATTTTCCATGTCAATCATAATTTTGTAGTAATTCTGGAACACTCTTGCAGCAGAATTATTTTATTCATATGTCTCAAATGGTAGATTAGATTGACCTGAAATTTTTTTACCATGTTTCCATCATCGTTAGGCATCTCCCCATAAAACATCTTTTCCAAAATATGCATGAATATTGAGAAATAAATAAAAAAATTGTAGGTGATGGAAGTCACTTTCTAGAAAAGTATGCACTAGAATTTTTTGAAATTCCTTGAGCATGTTAACATCTTCCCTATGCATATCCCCATGCAACTCAGTGAAAAGATTCATAGTTTTTAAGGTATGGTGAAAAGCATTTTCTGCCCTTTGTATTTTGGAAATCCTGTAGCAAAACAAAACCTTCATGTAGCACATTAGGACAAAGAGTAAAATGAATGGGAAAGGCTCGGGAATGATCGGAGGATGTTGGAAATGGATGGGGATGATGGATTTTCATGGCCTTGGTCCTTTTGGAGAATCTGAGCAAAGGAGGAGAAAGCTCAAGTTCCACTTCATTTAACTGGATTTTTGACCAACTTTTTCTTTTGGTGCTAATTTGTTCTTGTTTCTTGCAAAGGTTGGAGAGAACCCACATTCATCAGAGAGAGATATATGGAGCAAAGAATTTTTTATTTTCATTTCTCCATTTTTTTTCTCTTTTCTTAGGCCTAGTAGCTGCTTCAATGAAGTTTTCAACAAGTAGGTGTGTCTGGGCACCTCAAAGGAAGTTTTCACTTAGGATATTTTCCTTTTTTTTTCTCTTTTCTTCAATCCACTTACTTCCTCAAGGAGGTTCTCAATCAGTGAGCCAATCTTAGGCATCTCAAAGGAGGTTTTCACCTAAGATTTTTTTTTTTCTTATTTTATTTTCCTCTTTCTTTTTTTTTTTCTTATTCCTCTAATCTACTCTATTTGGAAAAAGAAAATCTATTTCAAGTACAGGAATAATTCTCATGGAGCCATGTGTATAACAAGATGACATATAAACTCATTTGTAGGCTCGAAGTGTATGCTTTGACATGTACTTGAATATGAGAGACCAACTTCTTTGATTGTGACTATATCAAACATTGTCGAAGAAGAGAGTGATGCTCCATCTTGTTAATTTTCTGGAACCAAACCTCAATATAGCTTTGATGTCCTTGGTTCACTTGCTCATCTAGATCATTCTTCATGTCTTCATTTTATGTGAAATTAAAATATTCTACTATTTATTGATTATTCTCTTGAACACATAGAGGGTCTAATGGTAAAAATGATGGAACTTTATCAATCTGATGTGAATCTTCTATTTCTAAATGTTGTCCTTCAATGAAATCAAGAGAGTCCCTTTTCTACAACATTCTTCCTAATTTAAGATGAATACCATTTAGATCAAGAGGATTTTTTTGGAAGTACTGTACCTTAGCATTGCAAGTGGGTTGAGCTACTTCCTTGTGTGGGTTTGGAAATGGTGGTATAGGTAGTTGAGTGTGAGTGGATCTTTGAGATGATGTGGTTGAAGTTGTTGTTGTAGTGGAGGTGGATGGTAGGGATAACATGGAGTTGTATATGGAGGATATTTGAGGATAATATTGAGGATATTGTGGATTTATCCCATAAGTTCCTTTCCAATCTTTTTGCCAAGATTGGGTTTGGCGTTGAGATGGCCAAGGTTACGAGGGAAAGAATGTGTTCCAATATCTTTGAGATGGATGTTCTTAAGCTTGAAATTGTAAATTAGGTTCTTGCATCATATCATGTTGACTAGGATGCCATGGTATTCTTGGAGCTACATAACATATATGCTTTCTTGATTGAATTTCTCCATTGTCCTCTTGGTAAACTTCCTTCAACCTTTGTATTGATGGGAAATATTTAATAAAATGTGATTCTTCATGGGCAACAAAAATATTAACATCTTATTTTTGCTCATTTTGCTTTCTTAACATTTCTAGTTTTTTCGCTTAGATTGCTAAGAATTTTTGTTTTAAATTTATCAAGAAAATTTCCAAGTTCATCTTGACTTACCGATCTTGATGTTTATTTACTTACTCTTTCCCTTCCTCTTGATATGTGCTTGCATGTTTCACAAATTTCCTCAAATGATAATTGGTATACATCACCTCTACTCATGATATCAAGGAGATAAATCCACTCATCCCTAAGTGTTCTAACTAAGAGGGTTTTTAGTGTACCAAATCCTAAGTGATGTAATTTTTCCCTCTTAACATTACACAGAAATATCCCTGTTAGATTCTTAAGGATTTTTGAGTCATTCTAAAGATTTATTATTTAATATCATGATCTTTATATTTTTTTAGATATTTATTTCGCATACCATTCCATGATATTATTTAATTATTCCCTAAACTCATGAACCATTTAAGAGCTCTATCCTTCAATGTTGTAGAAAACAATCTCAATTTTTGAGTGTTTAGTAAGTAACCATAAGGTCTACAAAGGATTTCAAATTCAAAGAGAAAGGTTTCCTGATCCTCGACCTCATACCATGGACGTTGGGAGGGAAATATGGAGGGATGTTCTTCATATGAACACTAATATCATTATCTTGAATGAGAAATCAAATAGGATCTTCTTCATTGTCATCATCTCCATCCATTTCTTATACCTTCTCTGCTACCTCTTCTTCTTCCACCTGCAAAAGTGGATGGTGATGTGGTTCTTACTGCACCACATGATCAAGTGGGGGGTTATGGTATTGAAGATTTTTTCTTTTTTCTCTTTTTTTATGATTTTTTTGAATGAAAATGCTAATGAAATGCAATTTTTTTTTAAATGAAAGATGCCTAATGCAATTTTTTTGTGTTTGTAGAAATGGATCAACTAGGGTAGAAAACAATACATACTTTAACACCTGCCCACTAATGATGCCAAAACATGATGAGCCCTATTATTTCAATAAGAATGTTGGAACTCCTGAGGATATCGAATTAAGTTATCAATGTGAGGTTCATAAAAACTTAAGAGGTTTCGACACTATATATGCAACATGCAATGGGCCTTTCTTACATTGATCGGATGCAATGTCATACAAACTTAAGATGTTGCAACAATGTATGTGCAGTAGATGATGTACTTCTACCTAAGTTGGTGCAAGAGACTATAACACTCTATGTTTGTAGAAAGAAAAATCACAACTAATCCTAATTGCAGAAAATAAAACCTACTTACTTTTGTAGAAAGGAAACCTAATTACTTTTACAGAAAGGAAATCTTAGTTACTTTTGCATAAGAGAAAGACTATTCTACTTTGCACAAATGTAAATGTTAATCCTTCTTGAAAAAATGTAAACATTGACCTATATGTAGAGTGTAAATTGGACATCAAAGGGAACCTAGTCTATGTAATAGAAATAACAATGTTGGAAGTGGAAACCCTAGCTTAAGATGCATCAAAAAAAACCTACTCATGAAATCATTCTTCAATCTCTATTAAAGATAGATTTTTTCAATATATTTCACAAGGTACTTCATAAAGTAATCATGAAAATCATCATTATGCTCTTCAAGTCATGAATATGTCCACTAATCTAAACTACAAAGGTGAATTGCAATGGACAAGAGGTAACGCTTAAGAGGTCTTTGGCCTTAATCAATCATGGATTCAGAGCCTAGGGGTCATGATTCAGGCCTAAGAGAAAAAAAACCAAGATTTGGGAGCAAATTTAGTCAATTTTATATGTGCTATAGGGCTCCTACAGGAGTGCTACAAGACTGCTACAAAAGTAACAAGATTTCTACAAGGCCGCTACTCCTTGAGATAACTTGTTGAATTCTCAATATATGGGACAATTTTTTTTTTAGAAATCAGGATGTCCTAGTACTCCATTCCAAGTGTAATCACCCAAAAATATCTCTGTTAACATGTGCTAAAATAGAGCAGAAAATTAGTACTCTAAAAACCAGAAATTCAAGAATTAGTGAACTAATTAACCTATCAAATGCCTAAGCTAATGTTGAAGGTGTTGGACCTGCCAAAGTTCAGGGGATCTCCCTGGTAAGAATTCCCAACTCAACCTCAAACCATTTGGAATAGGAGTCCCAACATTGGGTGGTAATGTAATGCCTTGATCATGGTATTGCGCAGAGATAAGTAAGACAAATTTGGGTTGAAGCAAGTGTGTGACCTTATGGTGAATCAAGTGTGATGCATGGGCATTCTAACACACTGAGGGGAAAAGGAAATTTGCCCCTTAGGATCCTATAATAGTATGCAACTTGAAAGAAGCACATGAGTGGAATGACATCACAAGTTAAAATGACAAATAGTACACAAATTAAAGTAACGGGTTAATCCATCAACACACATTCAACAAGATTCATACAATTACATACAAAATAGTTCATAATCGCATGCGTAAGTTAAACAACATACATTTCTAAAGAAACCAGAATAGTCCAGCTACAATAACAACATATGCATTAAATCATGTTGGCTTTGATACTATTATATTAAGTGAAAGTTCCATACATACATACACCATTGATGACCACTAGCCCTAATAGTGGAATAGTATAGTAAAAAGAGAACTACTCCTCCAAAGAAGTATACTTGCTTTATGCAATGAGGAAGCCAAGGATCGTCACAATACTCCCAAGCCTTTTCTAAGCCTAAGCCTAGCAAAACGCTTGGCTCCTAAAAGCCCCTTCTATGAGTTATGAGGTTCTATTTATAATGAAGGGTGGCTTGACCCTTGACGTTCCCCTTTATGACTTTTTAACTACCCTCATGACTCTTAAAATTCTTTACAAATAACTCATTAGATAACATGATGACTTTTCACATTCCACTAATGACACTTGGAATTTCAATTACAACATATTTACAAATAATATTACATTCTCCACATGTACCCATGTGAGACAAAATAGGCTATAGACAACCTAGAAAGAAGAAAAACTATGACTCCAAATTTTGGGGAAAGACCAACTCGGAACTACCACTTGGTGCTTCTGTGTCACGTACTCATGCCAAGCTTGGTACTGTTTGATGATGTCCCCAAACTGCTTGATGGTATCCTTTTGGTAGCAAACTCTTGCCTCCATAACATATGGGTATATGGTCTTGGAGCCTGTATCCAACTCATGTTGGAGCATGTTCAACATGTTGTTCACCATGACAAGACCATCAATGTACTTATGCATGGTTTGTGTGCTCAACTCCAAGTCATCCCTGTTCGGTTGTGTTATATTCTTTCCACGAATAGCCCACCGAGGGGTTAGAGGGGGGGTGGAGCCCCCCTTCATTGCGCTGATTGGGGGGGGCGGGTCACAGGGGGTTTGAGGTGTACCCGTAACCCCACTTTATGGTCCCTATGTTAGGATGGGCCGACCACCTATGGTTTTGTGCATGATTTTCACACATGTTTTTGGACGCGATGGTTTTCAGTCCATGGTATTGGATGCTTCATCATGTATAAATATGTATTATAACATTGAGAGTAACATAATGAAAAATCAAGTTGGTAGTCCTTGTTTTGGGATCCAGGGGAAATCTCTGTGTATATGCGTTTTATGTGTTATGCTCTCGCATTGTTTATTTTCTATGTTTTAGAATTTGTATGTAGGTAATTTTTGTACAGGGTTAAAACCTACAATCCCTAGTGGCCTCTCAAATTAGTTGCTCCATGTACTTGTCGATATCTTACCAGACTTGGTTCTTTTGTTCAGCTTTGGTGAGGGAACCGATTGATGGGATCCTATGTGTTCTCACCATGAAAACTAAAATCTTGTACAACTATGCATATGAGGCATGCATTCTGTTGATGAATGGGACGAGTTTCTCATAGCTCTAGATCAATATCTAAACCTTTTCTTTCTCCAACTCTTCCTTCATCATCTTTGGCAAGTGAAGTTGGGCCCCATTTCATTGCATCGTCCACTCCTATACATGGGCGAGGAAAACATGGATGTTCCTGAGAGTTTGAATAAACTCTTTATTCCCCTGTTGTAAGCCATGTATATGGACAATTTCTTTATGCATGGTGACGAATTCATCATAGATGTTTTTCTTGGTAGTCTCAAGCGTTGATACTTTAGCAAGTATCACTTTCCTCATCTCTTCCATTTTAGAAACTGCACTTTTCTCTCTGAGTTCTTCTACCTCTTGCCTAGCAACGTACATGTTCTTTGCCATTTTTTAATTCTTAGCCAATAGGAACTTAACATTTGAGCTCGTTTCTCCTGCATAGGCCAAGGTGGTGTCGACAAGGGAAGCTGGATGCTTTCTGACATCTAGAACTATTACCCTTTCCTTCATGAATGCAGGTGACACATGATCATCTGGAAAGTTCTTCCTCTATGCATGTATAATATTCTTCTACAACTCATCAAATGATGATTGTACACATCCATAACTATATCATCATCAAGGAGAACAACTTCTCCGTGCTCACTCAGGACTCGTTTTGACACTAGAGGTTGTGGAGACTAAGAGGTGACCTCAGGTGTTCTCGTCATAAGGTCAATTTCTTCATTCTATGGATCTTGTCCCAGCTCCATGTCTGTCACTTCCATCAATTGCTCGATCTACTAAGAAAGCTCCCGATCGTACATTTGTTCACCCTATATTTTAGTTTCCGACTATTCTAACTCCTCACTCTATATGGGAGTCTTTTTTCTATCATCACACCTTGCCTTTATTCATCCACCTATTTCTACTTCTCTTCCCTTTATCTCCTTCTCAACTCTTGTTCTTCCTTCAACTTCTTCTCCATTTCCTGCAACTTTAGTTCAACTTCCTACAACCTTTGCTTTTCATTCCTCCTTCACTCTACAACCTTTCTCCACTACTCCCTCTTCGCCTCCATTCCCAAAGATGCTTTCTTCGT
The DNA here is from genome assembly GCA_000404065.3 of Pinus taeda. Classification (NCBI taxonomy): domain Eukaryota; kingdom Viridiplantae; phylum Streptophyta; class Pinopsida; order Pinales; family Pinaceae; genus Pinus; species Pinus taeda. The sequence goes on along the minus strand of APFE030668425.1, from coordinate 29,934 downwards.
GATATTATCTACTCTCATCTTGTAGCTTTGCTCTAACTTCGGGTTCTCAACAATATTCCTCTTTCCCTAGTCCCATGCTAGATTGCTACTTATTGTTTTTTTTGTTGCTTCCTACATTGTTGCTACCTATAGATCAATCTTCCAAGTTGTGGCTATATTGACTAGCACATGGGACTTAGATTCATTGTAACAATAACTCCAAGGGTCTTCCTCATGCTAGTGAAACTTCTCGTGGATCCATGGATAGTACACCTTCACACAGTGGTTCTTGCAAACACTGTGGGGATCATATGGATTAAAGTCTTTGGTTCCACACTAGAACTTCAATATCTCCGTAGCTTCGACATCTACATCTTTCAAGCTCTTAAGAGTGGGACATGGTGCCTTCTTCTTACTATGTAGTCCTATTCATAACCCTATAGAGATGTGATATGAGCCCTCTTTCATGACCAACTTCTCCATGGCATACCACTAGAGGCTTCTCTCTGCCAAACACTCTATTGAAGGTGCTACTAGGTTAGGCATACCAATTTTCAATGTTAAGTATTGCCTTCATTTCTTCTTAGGACATGCAAGGTGGATCTCGCTCAAAGATCATCTTGTACAATGGGATGATGAAATGGCTTGTCAGCGTTGCCATTACTCCTCTATAGTTGAAATCAAAAAGCAACTTGCAATGAATGTTAATGGAAATATTTTTCAGTTTCCCTCTCCAGCTCATGTAAGGAAACTATTGTTGGGCATAGATTACATCCAATAAGTATGCATACATATAGAATCTTGCTTGCTCATCCTTGGCCAGATTTCAAGTGTTAGTAACATGGAATTTCAACGGATGAGCCAACAAGTCTGATTATTTGAATGGCCTTCCATCACTCACCAACTGGTCCAACACAACTACCCAACCTTTAGGAAACATCTTTGTGCTCTCTTGTCCATATATTCAGTAAGAAAAGATGATCAAGAACTGGTAGGAATTCCTGAGAAAATTTTTCTTGTAAACATGATTGGGTGTTTGTCTAAACTTTGATGACTCTTTCACCCAGCACTTGATGGTGTCTCTAGTGTTCACTTTGCTATGGGTAGCATAGAAACGTGTTTCCATGTGCTTTAGTGACTAAGGTAAGTAATACATCTAATGAAAGTTCTCTTCGATAAAGGTGGAAATCTCTATCCCACTAGCATCGCTCAATGTCATAGTCTCTAGATCTGTGTGTGAGAAAATCAAGCTGATAATGTCCACACATGGGAAGGTTGGGTACCTACATGCAACCTTGTATAAGCTTAACCATTGGATACTGATATATACCTGTTGTTCCTCTAAGTATTCCTTGAAGTCCTTTGCAAAAGTATCCTTAATTTGGTGCCACGTAAACTTTGTGCCCTTCTCAATGAACAACTATGTATCTCCATAAAATGGTAAGTTAACTAACATCTTCTCAATTTCTTCTCCAATGCTATTCTCAATAGTTTCCTTTGATGCAACTCTCTTGGAGGCCATGTTAACTATAACTGCTAGAGAGATGCTTAACAACTGATGTACCTAGATACAGATAGGACAATCATGGCATGCAAATGTTAGCATAAAACTAAAATCAACTTCAAGATAAGATTAAGTAACAAACCAAGATAAAGTTGGGACATATTGTGCAATCCCAGCTCACAGAGGTGACTAGCTTCCTGCTAGAATGTGCACTGCATAGTCCCAGCAGTTAGTGGGGGAGGCTTTCTGATTAGAATTGTGCAATGTGCAGCTCAGTCTACACATATGCCAAGAGAGACAAGACATTACATAGTCTAAGTGGCCAAGACAAGGAGTCTGGATCTTGGAACTACACAGTGCATAGTTGGAGCTAGGATAGGGCAACCTTTGCATAGTTCTAGAAGCTAAGGTAGAGTCCTTGACCTCCCAAAATGCATAATACATGCAAGGGAAAGCGAGATTCCAGTAAGGGAAGCCTAAATATTCCCTAGGGGAGTGTGAAAACGAGCATATCTAAAGGATGGTGTGACATTAAGTGTAGATATCACTGAGTGATGATGTATGCAAGTGAAACAAGTGTAGGAATCAATCAAACTCAAGGAAAACGAAGCATGTGGAGAGAGTAAAAATGGGGTAATGCATGTGACACTTGGGAAAGGCAATGAAAAACTTAAAAAAATACTTCTAAAATATAGAACAAGTTAAAATGGTAGAATTATTTCAACAAAAAAATTGAAACAACACTCTCACAAGCTAAACTAGCAAAAGCAACAGAAAAATTGGTAAAATAGTAGAAAAGCAAAACTTACTCGAAAAAGTGACGACGATCGCACTGAAGGTTCCTTAATCTCCTTGAGAATTCCAAAGCTCTAATATCGAATGTGTAAATGGTCTCTAACATTATTGATTAAATGGATTGGGTTGATTTATGATTTACGATGTGAAGGCCAAAAATCAAAGAAAAATTGACACTTGATGGGAGTTTCGAAAATCACTCAGGTCACTTTTTCCTTTTTTCTTTTTTTTTTTTTCGGGGAAATTTTCCATGCATTTCCTGGAGAGATTGCACATTTCTAGGAAGGATTCGTCAATTCACTATCTCATGCAGTGAGAAACTTTTGAGGAAGAGGATTATGTGCAATCTCTGGGCTAAGTGGCTTTGGGTTTCCTCTCATCCTCTGTGTAATTTCCTACGTAAAGGCTAGCTATTAACTAGTTCTATTCAATTTTGGATCTGAAGGCTCAATATTAGCTTGGACTGCACAATTCCTGAAAGAAAGGCTAGTTTCCCTCAAGGATTGCACAGTTCTCTAAGGCAAGCCCAAAAATGAGTGGAAACCAAGTTAAGAGATCGACTTGTGGGTTAGACAGTCAATCAAGTAAGTATATGCAAGCATTGTTGCAAAGGATGAGGCTCAATCAAAGCACAATTACCTAGGTCAGTGTAAGATGAGCTACTGTAGTTTAGAAGGGAGGCTCCAAAAAAATCATAAGCATAATTTTGGAGGGTGGTTGTAGCTGCTACAATATTGGTGACACACTAGTAGAACTCTAGCTCTCTGTATGGACCTTATCTCATGTAAAGTGAGTCTAAATATTTCAGAAGTATTGTTATATTCTTTAATTGTCATAGCTTCTTCACTAGATTGATTTAAAGATATAGACCCTACCATCCGCTTTATCAGTAGCAGACATACCAAGCCAAGTCAAACGATTTGTTTCGATTGAGGATGACGAGTATATAGATGCACAAGTAATATATATTGTCAAAGATTTAGTTTCATATATAGTGTTTCCCACTACCAGCAAGACTAGAAAGTACCCCTATGGTGTCAATTAAGGAACACAAGTATTGCTTCACTACTAACGAGTTTGGACAGTGCCCTGATGGATTTACTTACTTCACCTCTCTACATGGGAATACTTTCTCTTATTTCACCTTTATTTTATTTTTAATTTATTTTTAATTTTTCAAAGAACTGTACATAGACACTTATTTATTTCATGAGGTCGAAGAGGGATCCCAACTTATTGAGAGAAGAAGAGGTTTTTGCTTTAGATAATGAGGTTTATATATACCTATGAAATACTTGATAAGGTTTCCCCCTCTCCTTACTCTACTTGACTGAGATGACAAGGTTAACCGAAAATAGAAAATCAATTAGAGTAGGCATACTAGTTAAGGGTGCAAGAATTATGATTACACCATGATTGTCTCTGAAAGGAACATATTTTCTATCTGGGTATCATTGGCTAGAAGAAATGGAATATTTTCATAAAGATAGGGAATGGACAAATAACGAAGTGTTGTTAGCTATATACTTTCCTCTTGGATTTCACCCTTCTTCTCTAAGAAGCTAGACATGGTTTCATGTAGAAACTAACCTATGGGTGCACAAGGAAACAATCAAAAAGAAAGAAGCAAGACAAAAAAAAAATCAAAGTAAGTGAATCAAGAAACCAAACACTAATCCTACTCCTAAGCTAAGAAGAGCATGGGACAACTCACGTGAATTAATATTTCCAATGTAACGAATGGCACATTGGTTGACCCATGTAAGCGATAGCATGATTAACAAGAAAAATATTCAAGGAGACCAATAGACAAGAAAGATAGAACAATGTAAATCAATACGTTGGAAGCTTGAATGCATCCATAGAAAAGGAAAAATTGAAATCACATGAAAGGCACTATGCGGATGTATCATGGTGCCCTGTTGTAGTACACGTGGAAGAGAAGCATGTACACACCTTCAAACTTGACAAATGAGAAAACATGAAGAAAGAAGAAATTTTATGTTTCAAAATAGTGCTTTCTACGTACGACTCCTCCAATGCATGAGCAATAGGATCATTTGATTTTGATGGAGGATGCGAAAACTATGAAATAAATTTATCTTCCATGTGAACAACATAGTGATGAGTAGCCCACCCAGATTCAAAATATTTCTGATTGGAAGTGGAGCTAACCTCAAGGCTACGAGAACTTGACATAACAACCAGTTTGGGCTGAACTTCCTTTTCCACTTCATCACAATATGGGTCATCAAATATCGATGGCTTGGAAATATCAACAGTAGGTGAATCAAAATCATGATCATATGAATTAGAAAAAACATCACGACAACCATAGTAAAAAAATTCGAGATGGACAACGACATCCTCATGATCTGAAAAATCATAGAGAAGGGGCAATGAAAACAAGAATTTTCACTCTTTAAGCTTCTAGAAATGTAAGATGAGAGATTGGGTGGATCCAGGAAGAAATATCTCTCCACTCCACAATCATATAAAATATTGACATCCCACATGTTTTGTTAATGATATGAAGTGGAAACATCAAGAGATGAATTTTCACAATATGGAACAGAAATGGCAGAATCGTGGAAGATGTCAGGATAAACCGAATGAGGTGCGTGCGGAAGGATCTCATCCTTGACCACCGATTCTTGTTCAGACTCCCACACATATTTATAAGAAATGATAGCATAGGTTGGTTTTTCAACACCAACTCCATCCAAAATTTGATACTCGTGAACATCACATGTGGAGTCCAAAATGAATGAATACAACAAACCAAAATATGGAGGATCAAAAGGAACCAAAGGACAGAGGATGAGTAGATGAGACGACGTGTCAACCATCAGGCTTGCAGTCCAAATCTGCACAAAAATCCTGAGCAGGTGGGGTGCGAGGAGATGGTGATAGTTCAACAGGTAGATTCACGACCTCTCCCACCTTTTCCTGCGGGACTAGAGTTGCTTAATGAGAAGTGGACATAGGTTCACTTGGGAGAACAACCTTGTCCATATTAGATTTTAAATCTCTACCACCAAGATATGTTGGGAGAGAGTCGGAAGACTCTAACTTCTGCTAATTCTCAGAGATGTGAACAAGATATGGAAATATTCCCTCCAAAAATTTCTACTCAACTTCATCTTCAAGAAATTCATAATAGTAATGAAGAAATCGATCGTGAAAATGCTCAAGAGATTTATTAGGTGCTTTTCACAAGTTTAAATTTTTCTGATGAGGTGCTTTATGGTCACAAATAAAGAAATCATGACATAATTCTATGAACATGTGATCGAAAGAGTGTATAGATGTTGCAGGAAATGTGTGATACCATTGCTTTGCATGCCCTTTGAATGTGGAAGTGAACAACCCACGGTAAATTTCATCTGAGGGGAAATTGTGTGTTTGAACTGGTGTGTTCCATTATCGCCATTAAAATTATATTCAGACAAGTAATCTATAACATCCGTCAACACATTGAAATCAGCAAAGTGAGAGAAGCATGATGGGTTTTTGATTTGGACATAAGTGATGAAAGATATTCATAAATTCAAAATAGACTCAAGGGCTCAGCTTGTCATCTCACCCTCCTTCTAGTGCTAGAAATGTTGATAGTGTTAGCCCGCTAACATTTAGGGGATCTCACTGGTAAGAAGTCCCAACTAGACCTCAAACCGTTTGAATTAGGAGTCCCAATAGTGGGTGGTAATGTAATGCCTTGACTGTGGTAGTGCACCAAGATAAGTATGATAACTTTGGGTTGAAGCATGTGTTTGAACTTGCGATGAATCAAGTGCAATGCATGGGGTTTCTAACATGTGGAGGGGAAGAGGAAGTGTGCCCCTTAGAAGCCTATAATAGTACTCAACTTTAAAGGAACACACGAGCAGAATAACATCACAATCTAAAATGCAAAATAGTCCGTAAATTAACATGGCATATTAATACAACAACATGCATTCAACAACATTCGTATAATTGCATAAAAAATAGTTCATAATAAAATGCGTAAGTTAAACAACATACATTACTAAAGCAACCAGAATATTCCAACTACAATAACAACATATGCACAAAAGCATGCTAGCTCTGTTATTATTATTATAAGTGAAAGTTCCATCCATACATACACCATTGACATCCACTAGTCCCAATAGTAGAACATTATAGTAAAGAACACCTACTCCTCCAAGGAAGTATAACCGCTCTACACTGTAGAGAAGCAAATGCTCGTCACAATACTCCCAAGCCTTTTCTAATCCTAAGTCTAGCAAAAATTCTAGTTGCTCCATGTACCTGGTGATCTCTAGCCGAACTTGGTTATTGCATTTAGCGTCAGTGAGGGAACTGATTAACGGGATCCTATGCATCCTCACCATGACATCCAAACTCTTGTCTCATATGATCCCTATATTCTGCTGATGAATGAGGCAAGTTGCTCATAGCTCTAGATCAACATATGGACCTCTGATTTCTCTAGATCTTCCTGAGGCTTCATAATCTTTGCCAAGTGAAGTGGGGCCCTTTTGTACCACATTGTCTACTCTTACACATGGGAGATGGCAACTTGTATGTTCCTCAGAGTTTGAAAAAACTCGTTGCTCTGATGTTGTAAGCCATGTACATAGAGAACTACTTTATGCATTGTGATGAATCCATCATACATATTCCTCATGGTACTCTCAAGTGTTGATACTTCAACATGTATCACTTTCCTAATCTCTTCCATCGTGGAAACTATGCCGTACTCTATGCGTTGTTCTCCCTCTTGTCTGATATTCTGTAACTTCTTTTCCATTTATTCATTCTCGGCCAACAAGAAGTTAACATTTGAGCTCGTTTCTCTTGCATAGGCCAAGGTGGCATTAAAAAGGGTAGATGGATGATTTCTGACATCTAGAACTATCACCCTTTCCTTCATGAATGTAGGTGACGTGTGATCATCTAGAAAGTTCTTCCATTGTGATTTTACAATATTCTTTTGTAACTCATCAAATGATAGATTGTAGACAACCATAATCATATCATCATCAAGGATAACAACTTCGGCTTGCTTGCTCGGGACTGGTTATGACATTGGAGGTGGTGGAGACTAAGAGGCGACCTCAGGTGCTCTCAGCATAAGGTCATTGTCTTCATTTTGTGACTCCTACCCCAGCTCCATGTCTGTCACTTCCATCAGTTGCTCAATCTATTGAGAAAGCTCCCAATCCTACATCTGTTCATCCTCTTCCTTAGGTGTTGGTTGTTCTGACTCCTCAACCTGAATGGGCATTGTCTGCTCTATCATTATGCCTTACCTTTCTTCTTCCACCTGTTTTTGCTTCTCTTCCCTTTCTCTCCTTCTCAGGTCTTATTCTTCCTTCAACTTCTTCTCTGTTTCCTACAACCTTAGTTTTGCTTCCTATAGCCTTTTCTTTTCTTTCTTCCTTCTCTCTATCCTCTTTACCCACTGCCCTCTTTGCCTGAACTACCAAAGATGCTTTCTCAGTGATAAGACATACTCTCATCTTGTAGATTTTCTTTGCTTTTGGGTTCTTGATAGTATTCATTTTTTAGTTATTCTGCGTTGGATTACTACTTATTGCTACTGTTGTTGTCGCTTTCTGCATTATTGTTTCCTGCAGAGCATACTTCCAAGTTGTGGCTATACTAACTGACGCATGGATCTTGGAGTCATTGTAACAATACCTCTAAGGGTCCTCCTCATGCTAGTGAAATTTTCCATGGATCTATGGATAGTATGCATTTGCATAATGGTTCCTACAAATATCGTGGAGATCATATGGATTAATGTCTCTGGTGCTTAACTTGAAATTTAATATCTCCTTAGCTCCATCATATACATAGTTGAAGCTCTTAATCTCATATAATTTGATTTTCAAAGGATGTGTGGGCAATGGTGCCTTATTCTTCCTACACAGTCCTACTGATAACCCTATGGAGAGGTTATATGAGACCTTTTGCATGACCAACTTGTCCATGGCATACCCTGGTAGGACATGCAAAAGTTTATCTCCACCAAACACTCTAATGAAGGTGCAATCGGGTGAGGCATACCAATCTACAATGCTAAGTATCACCTCCATTACTTCATGGGACATGCAGGGTGGATCTTGCTCAAATATTAGCTTATACAACAAGATGATGAAATGGCTAGTCAACTTTGCCATTACTCCTCGGTAATTGCAGGCAGAAAGAAACTTGCAATAAATGTTGATGACAACCTCTTTCAGTGTCCATGTCTACCTCATAGTAGGAAACTATTACTGGGAATAGATTGCATCCAGTAAGTATTCATACATGTAGAATCTCACTTGCTCATCCTTGGATAGATTTGAGGCATTAGTCACATGGAATTTTAACTGATGAGCCAACAAGTATGACTAGTTGACTGGCCTTTCATCACTCACCAACTAGTCCAACACAACTACCCAACCTTCAAGAAAGGTCTTTGTGCTTTCTTGATTGTATATTCAGCATGCAAAGATGATCAAGAACTGGTAGGACTTCCTGAGAGACTTTGTCTTGTAAACATGATTGGGTGTTTGTCTAATCCTTGACAGTGGTTTCACCCAGTGCTTGGTGATATCTCTAGTGTTCACCTGACTACGAGTGGCATAGAAAAGTCCGTCCATGCACCTCACTGACTGAGGTAAATGATACATCTGATGAAAGTTCTCTTCCTTGAAGGTGGCAAGCTCTATCCTTCTGGAACTACTCAATTTCATAGTTTCTAGATCTGTGCATGAGCCAATCTAGCTGATAATTTCCACACATGGGAAGTCAGGGTACCTGCATGAAACCTTTTATATGCTTGACCATTGGATACTGATATATACCTACTGACCCTCTATGTCTTCCTTGAAGTCATCTAAAAGAACTATCATTAATTTACTGCCATGTCAACTTTATGACCTTGTCAATGAACAACTGAGTGTCTGCATAAACTGGTAAGTTAACTAACATCTACTCAACTAGTTCACTAGTACTCCTCTTGATATTTTGCTTTGATTCAGCTCTCTTGGAGGCCATGTTAACTGTAATTTCTAGAAAGATTCTCAACAACTATTGTACCTAGAGATAGAAAGGACACTCATGGCATGCAAATGTTAGCTTAAAATCAAAAGTAACTTTAAGACAAGATCAAGGATCACCTCGGGTTAATGCTAGGACATATTATACAATCCTAGTTCATTGAGGTGACTGGTTGCCTACTGGAACTGCATACTGTGCAGTCCCCACAGTCAGTGGGGAAGGCTTGCTGAGTACCAGAAGCCAAGGAAGAGGCCTTGAGCTCCCAAAATGCACATTGCATGTAAGAGAAAGCGAGATTCGGGCAAGGGAACCCAGATCTTCTCAAGGGGAGTTTCAAACGAGAAAGTCTAAAGGGTGATGTGATGCTAAGTGAAGATATGACTTAGTGACGATGTATGAAAGTGAAACAAGTGCATGAATCAATAAAACTAAAGGAAAGCAAAGCATATGGATAGAGTGCCTGCAATAATGACCGTTAGTGCAAAAATGGGGTAATGCATGTGACACTTGGGAAAGGTGATGAAAAACTTAAAACAACACTTCTACAAGCTAAAAAAGTTAAACTATTAGCAGTCATTTAAAAAAAAAGTGAAACAACACATTCACAAGCTTAACAAGCAAAAGCAACAGAAAAAGCGACAAAATACTAGAAAAACAATATTTACCTAGAAAAGAAACAAAGATAGCACCAAAGCTTCCTTGATCCCCCTGGGAATTCTAGAGCTCCAATATCAAATGTGAAAATGGGCTCTTGTAGTGTCGATTAAATAAATTGGATTAATTTAGGGTCTATGACGCGAAGGCCAAAATCAAGGAAAAAGCGACACTTGGCAGAAATTTCCTAAATCACTCAAGTGCCTCCTTTGGATAGCTAAAAATAGATCGCTATTTTACAGGGATTCTTTTTCACTTTTCGGTTTTATGTTTTTGGGAAAATTTGTCATGCATTTCCTAGAGAGATTGCCCATTTCTGGGAAGGACTGGGAAGCTCATTGACTCATACACTAAGTAGCTTTTGAGCAAGAGGCTTCTACGCAATTTCTAGACTGAGTGGCTTTGGTCTACCTCTCATTCTCTGTGAAATTTCACATATGAAGGCTAGCTACCAACTAGCTATGCACTATTTTGGATGAACGCTCACCATCTTCTTGGATTGTGTAATTCTCGATAGCAAGGCTAGTTGCCCTCAAGGATTGCACAGTTCTCTAAGGAAAGCCCAAAGCTGAATGGAAACCAAGTCAAGAGATTGGCTTGTGGGTTAGACATAAGCCATGATGCAAATGATGAGGCATATTCAAAGCACAAGTACCTAGGTTAGTGTGAGATGAGCTTCTGTAATTTATAAGGGAGGCTCCAAAACGAAGCATAGGAAAAATTTTGTATGGTGGTTGTATCTACTACAACACCTAATCAAGTGAAAATGCTATACGGTATTTTTTTTACTATCTTGAATGTTTTTATGACCTAATCAAGTTGGAATAAAATTAGATGAAGTTCATTAACATTTTCTAAGATATAGCAGAAAATTACTACTATTTTGCAACAAAGAACATCCAAAAATTCTAGTTATGTGAACTAGTAAACCAATCCAAGTAGCTTAGTGATGAAGATGATTTTTCAAAGCTGTTCTAAGCATGAATAGTTCTTGTGTCTATAAATAACCTACAAAACAACTTATTTTGATCATTCAACCAATATGAGCTACAACAAAAGAATCATGAATAGTAAATGCAAAAATAAGAGATTCAAGTGACAAAAGCATTCAAAGAAAATAAAGAAATTGTAAAAGAGGCCCCTGAGGCTCCTAGGATGTCCAAGCCCAAGGATACTCAGATTCTTATCAAATAAACTAAGCTTTAGAAGCTAAAAATGTCACCAAACTTCACTATTTGAATCAATCTAAGTACATCCTTGATAGAAATGAAAGTGGGGTTGATAAATAACAAGTTCTGTCCACAAGAAGACTAAGAAAAACATGACCCTAGAGGAAAATTCGAATTGGTAATTATAAAAAGTGATGAGGAAGAATTATCCCTGAAAAGAGGTATATTTCCCCTCCAAATCCCTCCAAAAGTGGATTTGCTTCCCAACACTAGGAATCTTCATTAAATGACAGGGGACACATTCCTAGATTTTCTCAATCATTGGGGCTCCCTAATTTTTCAATAATTTCATGATATTTTGTTCATTTATCATCCAATCATATTCCATCATGTAGTAGGGATCAAGTTCCTATATTATCTCATTAAGAATTTACTCAATATTATATAAAAATAAATAATACTAGGCACATAATAAGAAATTATCTCTAAACCTTCCTAAGAACATATTAAAGACAAAAACATTATGAAGTGTATAAGGAGAGATTTAATATAGCTTTTTTGTGCCAAAGAAAGGTTATATGGGCCTTAATTTGTGTCTAATTTGGAGGCCCATCACTGATTCACCCCCCGACCCCCCTTCCTCAGTATTAATTGAGTCTAACATTACCAAAAAAAAAAAATAGTAAAAATTTGGTTTAAAAACAAATCCTCTTCTAATAAAATCGTTGAGGTTGGTGATATGGTTTTAAAGTGGGACAAAACTCACGAATATAAGGGGGATCATACCAAGTTCTAGAAGTTATGGTTAGGACCTTACACTATTACAAAATTTTTGTGTCCCAACACATTTCAGCTATAAATTTTGGAGGAACAGATTGAGTCACTTCCTATAAATATTTTCCTTTTGAAGAAATATCTTGTACAATCAATGTTATCATATACTTGTACATATTGTCTTTTAATTTCAGCCTCTTTTTCTTTTCTTGAGTGTGTTGTTTTATTCACTTTTTTATTATTTCATTCCATAATAAATCTAACTGGAAAGTATTTCCCAAGCCCTCAACTGCCATATTGTTATTTAGATCAGAAAATTGAAGTATTTCCTTCAAAATTTCTCGATTTGTAAATTTTTGAATTTACTATAATTCATTACAGGAAAATTTACGTTGTTCCTTTAAGAAAGAGATTCATGTCTCAAAATCAACAGATTTGTTTTATCAACTACATATGTGTAAAACTAGTTACTATAACTTCTTACATCATCCCTTCTCTTAATCAGTGGATATTACTCCCCATTTGTTAAACAAATGTAAGAATGTTTCAGAGTGTAATTCAAAATTATAGAAATTTATTAATTGAAAGATAGGGGGTCTCATTACAATCCGACCTACCATATCATGAGATCTTAGAATATGTGCCATTTCCTTATTTGGTCACCAAGCTAGGGTGATGGCTTGTGGTCATTTGAAAATAAGACAAGAGGTCTCATCATGAGATGGTCTATTCACATCTATTAAATCTTATGAATGGTAGTATTATTTTATAGGTCACCAAGCCTAAACATTGACTTTCAATTATATATATATATATATATATATATAATTATATAATATTAATATATATATATATATATAATATATATATATATATATATATATATATATATATATATATATATATATATATATATATATATATATATATAGTTCTCCTTTCTCAATATTCCTATTTCCTTTTATTAGCAAGTCTACCGAGTTCCTTTGATCCATAAAGAATATGTAGAATGTGGTCTTGAAAATGGATTTAAATATGTTCATATTGGGCTTATACATTTCAGAATCAATCTTCTTGTGCAATCCGAGCTAAATGCCTCATGCTTGACTTGTGTCCTAGATTCCAAAGCCAATGATTTTAATGATGCATTAATAGGAGGTTTTCAAAGCCCTTTAAATAATGGTCCTGCATGGTCTTCAGCAACTCCCCGCTACCAGGTCTCATTGACAGATCCTTACATTAATTAATTTTTGCAAGCTCTCATTAAACTCCATGGGTTTAACTTTACCCCGAATACACACAAATAGCTGAGCTTCATACTATAGTCTGTATCCATTTTGCCACATCAAGTACACCTCCTATAAATTCCACACTACACAAATGAGCACTCAAAGAAGGAGTTAAATTCGGCCCTCATATTGCAAATCCACTTTAGATTGGATTTAGTGAGCTAAGTCTTCCTGAAGAATGGTCAAGTTCCTACTAGCCTCTCTCTCAAGAGTAACCCCAATTAGCTAACACATATCACCTATTGAGAGTAGTATCCACAGGAGATCGTCAGACAAGTCTCAGATTCCATACTCCAAACCCATTAAATCAAAGTTTGTTATCAAGACTTGATAGAGCACCTATTCCTCTGAGATTGACAACTTCTACTAGTTTTGGTAGTCATGTATAGATGCATAAATCCTTCTCTTCTCATTCATGTGTATGTTGTCAAAACAAGACGACAAAACCCAAAAAGAAATATTAGACTATTGGTATTCCATTTAGTTCTCAGTCACACAATGGTCAACATTTTGATTGTCTTGATTATGTCATGATTCCCACATCTGACATAAAAATGTACAGTCTTCCAAGAGAAAAGCCTGGAAATAGAATCACACTTCCAGACAGAAGTTTGGAGCCAACAAACACTACTCCAAAATTCAAAAATGGTTTTGTTCAAAGTGATCTTCAACTTTTTCATTATCGATCATCATCGGAAGCCGAACCTTCTCAGCCAGTAAAATTGCTCAATTACAATAATTATCAGTGTGTATGTTTGGCTCAAAACTTATATGATTTAGGCAAAGATGTTCTTGAAGTTAAAAATTGTATCAGAATGATGCACTAGACTTATGATAGTATGTATTCTCATCAGAGTGGCCAAGAGGAGCAATTATAAGAAATCATAACTCTATTAGGACTTATCAGTAAGGAAGTGTCTACCTTTTAAGACAATTTTCCTAGACCTAGATCTCCTCCCAATTATGAAGAAGTTGAAGTTGAGCATCTAAAGTTTTCTTATTTCAAAAATTCGAAGTCATCTTCTACCCTATCTTTGAAACCTATTTATGATGAATTTATAGATACTTCAATAGTAACAGGTGGAGCTAGATTAGCTAGAGAAAAGCTAAATCTCATTAATACCAAGTTAGAAAGATTCAAAACTTATGAAATCAACATGGAAGGAAAAGAAGGCACTGGTGAGTCTTATAAACATAAAATAAGTGAATCATTTCACTTCTCACATAAATCTCCAAGAACTTGAGGGTCTGATATCGGATCTCAGCCCCAAACTAATCCTTTTTCTAAATGGGGTTGTTTCATGTCATTAACAGAAGCTCAAGAAGAAACTACTTCTACTCCTAGTAGCCAAGGATCAAATTTGTTTATTAATTTTTACCATTTGAACAGAGATCAAACACTGATCTTACTACAAAGCATTAATGCATGGACCATTCAGAGAAAATATTACCTCAAAGTTGCATGGAAGGATGTAGTCATAGAAGTGACATGGGAAGTAATAGGTAACGCTAGACTTTGGTGGGAAACACTAAAAAGATCATAAGAGCTCGCAATCTTAGACAATGAAGATCCCCTTGAAGCAATGTTAATGACATTATCCCATGAGTTTCTTGGTACACTATCAATAGATTCAGACCAATATGAAGAAATGTTCAGGAGTCAAAGGCTGTGTTTCCTAGATTTGTTAGATGAATACTATTTCACCATGAAAAAGTTGTACTATAAAATTTCATACCACCAAAATATTTCATATCTGCATCATTATATAGCACCAATGCCTAGAAAAATTCCAGAGCTTGTTCACCAAGAACTTTCTTCTTAAAATGTCTCAATAGATACTGTATCCGTAGCTTCTTTACAACAACATATACCTCAAATTCTTAGAAACGAGTGTGAAACTTATAAGACCCGTAAGAATGTCAAGAAACAACTAAGTTTCATTCGTAATATTTGCAACCCCTTCTCAGAAACATACCACTTTGGATGCTTTAAGAACTCCTCCAAAAAGAGTTCTCATATATCCAAAAGTTAGAAGTGAAACTGCTCCAAGCCACCGTATAGTTTCTTTAACTGTTCTAAAAGAATAGAGCATCAAGAATGAAAATTCCTCGAGAATAGATGTGTATTCAGAAGGAGGTCAATACCAGCTAGAGAATCAAAATGTTTCATCCGTGGGAGAAAATATCACTAGGAAGATAAATGTCTAGAAAAGAATAAAAGAGGAATGCAGAACAAGATTATGGAGTTGTTCAACTCCTCACATAATCCAACTAATTGGGATTTAGTATCTGAAACAAATTATGAGTTTGAATACTTTTCTATAAATACTGACTCCGATAGTGACTTTCAAAATGCATTTCAGAAAATTTGAGTAATAGATGATGCTACAAGTGAAGGTGATTGTACATATCTCTCTGATTGCCTTATGTTTTCTTTTAGTAATACTCAACAACAAATATCTAGACTCCAGAGGTAGATGGATTTTATCAATCCAAGCAGAGTTATCCCAAGGGATCGAATCCAAGAGAAAATTATTGCACTAACTATGGAATCCCAACCTCATGAAGAACTTGATCCTAAATAATAGTTTACAACAGAATCTAAACCAAATCCCAACCGAGAATCAGGCCACAATGTTGTCCTAACAAACATCATAATACTTGAAGAAAGTCTACGAAGAGACAAACAACAATTTGTCAGAATAGCATAACAAATTCAAATTAAAGTTCAGAAACTAGACGAACTCAATTCCAAATTTGTATCATCTATCTTTGACAAATCACAAACAAAATAACAAGATTTAAAAGCTACTAGTTATACACCCAAATTGATATAGGAGCCATGAGTAGTTGCTTCAAATAAAAATCTATCCCGGCTTATTGTTGGCAACCAACAAAGGTACATTTCAAAGCTGTTAACAAAGAACTCATGAATCTTTCTTATGTAGCTCTTGATTTCCTTATATATATTTCTTCAACAATTGTATATGTTACTCTATATAATTACAACACTGGATCTAGTATTATTCTTGGTCAATATTAAAAATACATATGCCCATGATTGTAGGTAAACACCACATCACATTCAGTGTCCAAACTGAGAAAGTATATATCCCTGCGGCAAATACATACTCTATCAGGATTCCTCCTGATAATGCGAATACAGTCACAGAGGCTATTCAAGACCTATCAAAAATAAAAAAATATTGTGAAACATGCTGATCTACATGGGAAAGAAGTTCTCAAAGATATTGCATGTAAGATTCAGACATAATGCATAACAGAGCATCCTGATGCTTTTTGGTTCATAGAAAAGTACTTTGTTTCACTTCCTTTTACGACAGGGTCTAATCACAAGCCACGAAAGGCCTCTGCGAACCACATAATCCCTATAGTGAAAAATTTGTGCCAACAAGAAATCAAACAACTCCTGGATAGGAGATTGATTGAACCTTGTAAAATATCATGGGCATGCCCAACTTTCTATGTCAATAAGCACTCAAATTAGGAAAGAGGAAAAAATGGGTTGGTAATCGATTATAAGACATTAAATGAAGCACTATAACCCCTCAAATGTCCTCTACCTAGCAAGGCATACTCCTTGCAAAAATGTCAGGTGCTAATGTGTGTAGAAATTTTGATTTGAAAAGTCGTTTGTGGCAGATAGGGATACATCTCGATGATAGATATAACACTACCTTTTTGTCTAAGGAGGAAAATACCAATGGATAGTTATGTATTTTGGCCTGAAGAATGCGCCTTCTGAATTTTAGAAGCACATGGAGGATACTTTCCATGATTTTGATTTTTTTATTGTATATATTAATGATTTGTTAGTTTTTAGCAAAGACATGTGACATAAAAAGCATCTGGAATCATTTTATCAGTTTGTTTTCAAGCACGCCTTAGTTCTATCTCCCACTCAAGATAAGTTTATTATTTCTTAAACCAAGAATGAATATCTTGGATTATATATTTCCCAAGGGAAGATACAATTGAAACCTCATGTTCTGCAATCTTTGTTCAGATTTCTAGACCAGCTTCCAGATATCAAATTTGTCCAAATATTCTTAGGATGTTTGAACTATATTTTGTGATTCTATCCAGAACAAGCTAAGGATACCATAATTCTTAAGAAAATGTTGAAAAAGGATTTAGTATGGCTACCACAGATGACTAAAGTAGTCTAGTGCATCAACAATAAAATAAATCATTTTCCATCTTTATCCCTTCCAGAACAGGATTTAACTTTCATTCTATAAACTAATGCTTCTTACTCTTGTTTTGCCACTATTCTTCTAGAAAAGTATCATACGAGATATGAGGTGTGTGCTTATGCTTTAGGAACATTTTCAGTGACTAAGTTAAAATATCCATCCTCCCATAAAGAAATACCAGCTGTTAAGAATGGGATTAAAAGATTTCACATTTTCCTAAAAAGTGTGCATTTTACTATCAAGACAAATCTCAAACATATGAAAGGTATGTTACAAAATAAAAATTGTTAGAACAAGGGAATTCCTAAATCCTATGATGGGCACTCTAGCTTGATGGATTTGATTTTGATATTATCTACAAAGAAGGGAATGAAAAATATCTTACTGATATGATTACTAGAGAAGGAACAAGAGATCTAAAGGTTATATCCATCAAAAAGTTTTTGATAGGAGAAAGTTCTTTTAAAACCAAATCTCAAATCAATTTATATCCATCATGCCATTATTAGTTCTATTAGGAATGTTTTTTTCAAAATATTTTATCACTACCATCAAAATTCCAAAAAATGATTTTAGAAAAATGGTTCAATTCTGAGAATGGGAGACAGAGTTATAACATCAACTCGAGCTTCATTAATAATAATCACATCTAATCTAGTCAAGCGAGGGAAAACCACCCAAATTTTTTTTATATCTTTGATCAAAGTATAACTTGGATGGATTATTATGGAATTCTAGAATGCTAGAGCTTGGGGAAGAATTTTTATTGTATTGTAATGTGAAGATGTTGTTCCCCTCTTAGACATTGGAGCCAATGGATAGATATGATGATGTACTCATTGGTTCCAAAGAAAGAAGATCTTGGTAAAGTATGCCCACATTGGACTTTATATTTTCTCCATAAAGATATAGAAGAAGGAATTCTGAGATATGATATCTTTGGATATGATCTTATTGATCAAGATACCACAGTATTGATCACCCGTGACAGCTCTCCGACAGACCGCCGCTTCAACATCAACATTAATTATTTTGGATAAATTGGTATTCTACCAGCCAATTGTGATCCTTTTATGTCATCTTCATCCTTTCCGTTTGCTTTGGACATGAGCCACCTTGGCTCACTCAAATCATACCTAGAATAAATCTTGATCCTCATCATGAAGTACCCACTAATTCTAATTATGAATATGATTCCGACAGAAGTCCGAAAGGACAGGATTGGTAGACTCTCATTCCATCTTTCTCAGCTTTCAAGGGGTTCACTCGTGAAGAATCTCCTCTGTGTAGTATGGTGCACGATTTACTTGCTTTCATAAGTGGTGCATGGTTTACATTCTTTCATGGGTTCCTCCTTAGGAATATCCATTCTGTTTACTTTTCCATAATCTACATTAATTGCTTTCATTAGTTCCTCTTGAGGAATCTCCATTGTGTAAAATTTTTCATTGTCCACTTTAAGTCTTATCTATAGAAGGACCTTATGAAATTCATATCTTTAAGGACAATCTTGGTTGCTTTATTATAGATATGATTTGAAATGATCATATCTTTAAGGACAATCCTAGATGATTTGAATTGGGTTTATTTGAATTGAAGAATCTAGAGAAACAAACCTCAAAATTCCTATATAAAGAAAGGAAGGGCTCAACATTACTCACTTGTAAATTGATCAGAGTATTTCCATAATAGAAAGATGTTTTTGTGTTTTCAATTCTGAATATCTCTTATGAGTCTTCATAATTCTTGTGTGTTTTCAATTCTGAGTGTTTTCAAGTCTGAGTATCTCTTGTGAGTCTTTATAATTCTTGGTATCATAGCCAAAACCAAGGTAGAGGTAGAAAGAGTTTCCTATTGTAGGTGAAAGGTGAAGGTCATATGTTGTGATAAGTCCCTGTTGAAGACCAGTCGTGGTCATTTTTTGGGCGTGAAGACATTAGAGGATACCATAATTCTTTAGAAAAGATTGAAAAAAGGTTCAGTATGGCTTCCAAAGATGACTGAATTAGTCCAGCGCATCAAAGATAAAATCAATAATTTTCCATCTTTATCCCTTGTAGAACATTATTTACCTTTCATTCTAGAAACTAATGCTTCTAACTCTTGTTGGGATGTTATTCTTCTACAAAAGCATCATAAGGGAGATGAGATTTGTGCTTATGCTTCAAGAATATTTCGAGCGACTGATTTAAAATATGCATCCTCCCATAAAGAAATAATAGCTTTTATTCAATTCCATTGGTTTAACTTTGCCTCAAATACACAAATAGCTCAGCTTCATACTACAGTCTATATCCATTTTGTCACATCAAGCATGCCTCCTAGAAATTCCAAACTACACAAATGAGCACTCAAAAAAGGAGTTATAGTTGGCCTTGGTAATGAAAAGCCACTCTATATATTGATTTAGTGAGCTATCTCTTCCAGAAGAATGGTTAAGTTCATACAAGCCTCTCCTTCAAAAGTATCCCCAATTAGCTAACACATCTTACCAATTGAGAGTAGTATCCACAGGAGATGGTCAGAATAGTCTTAGATTCCAGACTCTAAACCCATTAAATCGAATTTTGTCAGCAAGGCTTGACATAGCACCTATTCCTTTGAGATTGTCACTTTCTACTTTACTTGCTACTAGTTTTGTTATTAATGTACATATGCATAAATCTATCTCTTCTCAGTCATATGTATATTGTCAAAATAGCACAAAATATCCTAAAAAGAAATATCAAACTATTGATACTCCATCCACTTCTCAGTCACACCATGGTCAACATTCTGATTGTCCTAATTATGTCATGATTCCTACATTTGACATAAAAATGTACAATCTTCCCAGAGGAAAACCTGGAAACAGAATAACACTTCTTGAGAGAAGTTTGGAGCCAACAAATACTACTCCAAAATTCAAAATTTTTTTTGTTCAAAGTGATCTTCAGTTTTTGCATTATCGATCATCTTCATAAGCTGAACCTTCTAAGCAAGTAAAATTACTCAATTACAATAATTATCAATCTGTATGTTTGGCTCAAAACTTAGATGATTTAGCCAAAGAAATTATTGAAGTTTAAAATCATGTTAGAATGGTGCACCAGACACATGACACTATGTATGCTCACTAGAGTGGCCAAGAGGAGCAATTAAAAGAAATCATAACTCAATTAGGAGTTATTAGCAAGGCAATGTCTAGCTTTAAAGACAATTTGCCTAGACCTAGATCTCCTCCCAATTATGAAGAAGTCGAAGCTGAGGGTTCAAAGTTTTCTTATTTCAAAAATTCCAAGTCATTTACTACCCTATCTCAGAAATCTATTTCTCATGAATTTATAGATACTTCAAGAGTAACATGTGGAGCCAAATTAGCTTGAGAAAAGCTAAATCTGATTAAGACCAAGTTAGAAAGATTGAAAACTTATGAAATGAAGATGGCAGGACAAGAAGGCATTGGTGAGTCTTCTAAACATAAAATAAATAAATCATTTCACTTCTCACATAAAGCTCCAAGAACTTCAAGGTCTGATATTGGATCTTAGCCCCAAACCATTCCATTTTTCTAAATGGGCTTGTTTCATGTCATCAATAGAATCTCAAGAAGAAACTACTCCTAATCCCAGTAGCCAAGGATCAACCTTTTTTATTATTTTTTACTGTTTGAGTAGAGATCAAACACTGATATTACTGCAAAGGATTAATGCATGGGCCATTTAGAGAAAAGCTGACCTCAAAGCCACATCGAAGGATGTAGTCATAGATGTGAAATGGGCACTAATAGGTAATGCTAGACTTTGGTGAGAAACATTAAAATATTGGAATAACTTGCAATCTTAGACAATGAAGATCCCCTTGAAGCAATGTTAATGGAATTATCCCATGAGTTTATTGGTACTCTCTCAACAGATTTGGACCATTATGAGTAAATTTTCACGAGTCAAAGTTTGTGCAGCCTAGATTTGTTAGATGAATACTATTGCACCATGCAAAATTTATACTATAAAATACTAGACCACCAATGTATTTCATACCTGCATCATTATATAACATCAATGCTTGACAAAATTCCAGAGCTTGTTCACCAAGAACTTCCTTCTCAAAATATGTCAATAGATACTCTATACTTAGCTTCTTTACAACAACATATACTTCAAATTCATAGAAACGAGTGTGAAACTTATAAGGCCCATAATAATGTCAAGAAACAACTAAGTTTTATACCTAATATTTTCAAATCTTTCTAAAAAACTTACCAGTTTGGATGCTTTAAGAACTCCTCCATAAAGAGTTCTCATATATCCCAAAGTCAAAAGTGAAACTACTCCAAACCATTGTATAGATTCCCTAACTATTCTAAAAGAAGAGAGAATCAAGAAAGAAAATTCCCCAAGAATACATGTGTATTCAGAAGGAGGTCGAGACTAGCTAGATAATCAAAATGTTTCATCTTTAGGAGAAAAGATCATCAGGCAAATAAATGTCCAGAAAAGAACAAAAGAGGAATCTAGAAAAAGGTTATGGAGAGTTTACTCCTCACATAATCTAGCGGATTGGTATTTAGTCTCTGAATCAAATTCTGAGTTTGAATACTTTTCTGTAAATATTGACTGTGACAGTGACATTAAAAATGCATTTCAGAAAATTTCAGTAACTTATGATGCTACAAGTGAAGGTGATTGTACATATCTCTTTGATTGCCTTATGTTTCCTTTCAATAATAATCAACAATAGGTAGCTAGTCTCCAGAGGCGGATGAATTGTCTCAATCCAATCCTATCTATCCTAAGGGGACAAATCCAAGATAAAATTAATGCACTGACTATGGAATCCTATCCTCTGGAAGACCTTGATACTACAGAATTGTTTACAACAGAATCTCCACCAGAGCCCAACGAAGAATCAGGCTGCGATGTTGTCCTAACAGACATCAAAATACTTGAATAAAGTCTATGAAGAGATAGAAAACAATTGGTTAGTATAGCATAACAAATTGAAATTAAAGTTAAAAAACTAGATGAACTCAATTCCAAATTTTTATCGTCTATCATTGACAAAGCACACATAACAACTGCGCTGAATGTAAAAGAAGAACTAGTGAAAGAAATTAGTGGCATTAGATATAGGATTGTCATTCAAGTTTCCATCAAAATACCAGGATTCAAAAGCTACCAGTTAGATGCCCAAATTGATACAGGAGCCACGAGTAGTTGCTACAAATACAATGTTATCCTAGTTTATTATTGGAAACCAACAAAGATACATTTTAAAGCCATTAACAAACAACTCAAGAAGATTTCTTATGTAGCTCTTGATTTTCCTATATATATTTCTTCAAAAATTGTATATGTTACTCTGTATATTATGATACTTGATACGATATTCTTCTTGGTCAAGATTTTGTAAAAAGAGACATGTCCATGATTGTTAATAAACACAAGACCACATTTAGTGTCCAAAATGAGAAAGTATCTATCCCTGTGACAAATACATACTCTATCAGGATTCCTCCTGATAATTTGGATATGGTCATGGAAGCTATTGAAGACATAAAAAATAAAAAATATTTTCAAACATGTTGAGCTACATGGGAAAGAAGTACCAAAGATATTGCATGTAAGCTTCAGACATAATGCACACAATAGAGCATCTTGATGCATTTTGGTTTTGAGAAAAGTACATTGATTCACTTCCTTTAAGGACAAGGTCTAATCATAAGCCACAAAATGCCTCATCTAACCATGTGAGAACTATAGAAAAAAAGTTGTCCCAACAAGAAATCAAAAAACTCTTGGACAAGAGATTGATTGAACCTTACAAAATTTCATGGGCATGCACAACCTTCTACTTCAACAAGCAATGAGAACAGAAAAGAGGAAAAGAGAGGTTGGTGATCAATTACAAGGCATTAAATGAAGCACAAGAACCCATCAGGTATCCTTTACCTAGCAAAGACATGCTCCTTGCAAAAATCTCAGGTGCTAATGTGTTTAGAAAATTTGATTTGAAATGTGCTTTATGGAAGATAGGCATAAATCATCAGGATAGATATAAGACTAACTTTGTTGTTCCAAGAGGACAATACCAATGGGAAGTTATGTCTTTTGGCCTGACGAATGCAACTTCTAAATTTTAGAAACACGTGGAGGATATTTTCCATGATTTTGATTTTGTTAAATTGTATGTATTGATGATTTGTTAGTTTTTAGCAGAAACATACAACAACATAAAAAGCCTCTGGAATCATTTTATCAAGTTGTTTCCAAGCACGACTTAGTTCTATCTCCCACTTAGGATAATTTTATTATTGCTCAAACCAAGATCGAATATGTTGGATTATATATGTTTGGCTGATATTCTTCTAAAAAAGCATCATGAGATAGACGAGCATTGTGCTTATGCTTCAAGAAAATTTTTGGCAACTGAGTTAAAATATCCACCCTCTGATAAAGAAATACTAGCAGTTAAGAATGGGATTAAAATATTTCGCCTTTTCCTAAAAGTGTACATTTGATTGTCAAGGCATATCTCAAACATATGAAAGGTATGATGCAAAATAAAATAAAATTAGAACGAGGCAATTCCCAAATCCTTGATGGGTACTCTGGCTCGAAGGATTTGATTTTGATACTATCTACAAATAAGAGAAAGAAAGCTATCTTGCTGATATGATGACCAGAGAAGGAACAAGAGATCTAAAGGTTATATCCATAAAAAAATTTGAGATAGGAGAAATTTCTTCTAAAATCCAATCTCAAGTAAATTTATGTCCATAATTCCATTATCAATTTTGTTGGGATTGTATTTCTCAAAATATTTTATCACTACCATCAGAAATACACAAAATGATTTAAGAAAAATTGTTCAATTCTGAGAATGGGAGACACAGTTATAACATCAATTGGAGCCTCATTAATAATAATCACATCTATTTTGGTCAAGCCACCGAAAACCACCCAAAAATAGTTTATATATTTGATCCACTCGGTTTACTTTTCCATAATCTTCTTTACTTGCTTTCGTGGGTTCCTCCTCAGGAATCTCCATTGTGTAAATTTTTCTGTAGTCCACTTTAAGTCTTATCTATAGAAGGACCTTATTAAAGTCATATCTTTAAGGACAATCCTAGATGATTTGTTTTAGATATGATTTGAAATGATCATATCTTTAAGGACAGTCTTGGATGATTTGTTTTAGGTTGATTTGAAATGAAAAATCTAGAGAAATGAGACTTCCCTCAAAATTCCTATATAAAGGAAGGAAGGGCTCTGTATTACTCACTTCTAAATTGATCAAAGTATTTCCATAAAAGAAAGAGATTTATGTGTTTTCGATTCTGAGTCTCTCTCTCTCTCTCTCTCTATATATATAATATATATATTATTTATATTTATTTTATCATTTATTAATGTATATTAAGAGTTTTACTTCTTAAAATTGATATCTGTTTTGGTTTATTATATATCTTATGGGTTAATTATTTCTCTTATATGTTTGCAGATTGAACTGAAGGAAATATGTTTCAATATCTGCTATTTAACTCTGATTTCGGCTGATATTTTTCTTTCATAAATTGTAGGTAGAGATAAATAGTCCTTTCCAGTGAGTGCCAAATATTGGCAAGCCAACTACCTCCCCTCTCATTCACTGCTTGATGATATAAGCCACTCTCTATTTCTTTGAACCCTTTTTTTATTGCTTAATAAATATTCTCTTTTTACCCATGGATTAAGATTTTATATATCTTAACTTGTGCCCATCACTTTGAATATTTTTCCCTATGTGGTAACATTTATGATATCATCCGTAAATTTATCAAATTTCCATGTATTTGAGCATTTATATAACCAAAGAAATACTGTTACAAAATTTGAGAAATTCTACAACAACCTGTATATGTATAAATTGTCAATTTATTTTAGTTGAGTTACCATAATTTGTTTGAAGACATATGTATTACAACATGATTGAGGTCCTAATAAATAATATAATGGTTCGTTTACCCTTTCTTAGCCTAATTACATTACACTTTTAAATATTGATAACTATGTCACCTGACGCATGACCTAGTCTTTAGAATAAGTCTGCTTTATCACTTGTGAATATTACGATACCCCACGGTCTAAACTTTAGAATTATGGATTGAAATCTCTCGAATCACAGTTATGCATAGCAGTTCTATCAAAGTTGGTGATATCATTTCAATGATCGATCCTTATCACTTGTATCCATCGGATGGATGAAAATATCCTAACCTATCATGACTATACCTTACCATTGAATTCAATATTTGATATATTTTTCAGTGGTTATTCCATTTTTATCTCTATCATTCTCTTCTGGTTCATGGCTTTGCCTAAATGATAGGTTAGGATTTATAAGGTTTGGTGACTTCACTATTGTTTGGTGATATGGAAAATTGTTACGCCGATATGTTATTCATGCATTGAGTTACCTGGTTTCGAAACAAAGCCTCTTATTTTTTAAAAGAATATGATGATTGTGCCAAACTTTTTCAGGTCATTGGCTAGTTAGAGTTCTTTAATTCGTTCCAAGGGTTATAACCAGACATTTGCTGAGGCATTTTCTACTTATTTTAATGGACATAAGGTTAACACAGGAGATTTTGATTTTATGGTGGAAGTCAAGTTCATCACTCAGGGTACCTGCCTTCCATTTGAGGGTGATATATGGTTGGAAAAAAAAGGTTCAAGGGAATTCCATGGAAAATGATTATTAACAAGGAAGGGCTATAATTATGATATAAAAGGTATGCTTACTTCCTATTTAAAACCCAGGTGGTAAAATATGATGCTATTTCTGAGGAGTAATACCACCTATGAAGGTAGATATAACCTTATCTTTCACTACCATATTAGGTTACAAATGGTTTTTATGGGATATCCATTAAATCTACCTCATGTTTTGTATATGCCACTGGTTAAGATTCCCTCGACATGTAAAAAAGCTTTCACTGATTTGTATTTCCCTTTGGTTAATCATATTCTTATTTATATAATGGTTAAATTCTAGTTGAGGAAGTTAGGGTTAGATGGGAAGATTTTCTGTTAAGAAATGGTTTTCATGAAAACCCTCCTATTGAGAAAATTCACTCTCAAGCTTATTCATACCTATGTATAGTGCCTTATAATACTCCTATTGAGCCCTCAGGAAATGACACACATTTTAGTGACCTTGAGTATGCTCCGGAGGAAACCTTTTCTGTTAAGAAAAGGGACGAGGTTCTAAATCCTAAAACCATTGTATTATGTCGTAGTCAAAATAAAAATGTTCCTATAGAATATTGTGAGGTTCAAAGGAAATCTAGTCGACAGGGTAAATGTGTCTTTGAGAAGGACAAACCCCAGTTCACATCCTTTGATCCAGACGCTGTAAAATAATGCACATATAGTCAGTCACAGTAGGATAATAATACAAATATAAAAGACAAGTTATTGAATGGGAAAATCTCCCGAATGTGCCCTAATAAAAAAAGGTCATCTCCTGATTAAAGTGTTATTGATCTGGAGGAAACTGTTGAGATTTTCTATTTGGAGCAAAATAGGAAAAATCTCAGCTGATGACAACAATAGAAATTCAGTTCCTAGATTAGCTCCAGGTTGTTGGGAGGGAGTTAATGCCTCCTATATTTGATCTGAGTGAGTTAATGAGGCTGTTAGATTCTTTATGCTATATAACAGGCAACCATTCAGATGGTTTGCTAAGTGTGTGAGAGTTTTGTGAGGATTTCATGATGTAATCTCCTGTTTGATTAATAAATTCCTGATGCCTATGTTGTGTGGACTTAGCCCAGATTGGTTGGGTGAACCATGTTAAACTCTTGTCTCTCTGTGTATGTTTGATTCTGATGTGCGTTTATTTGTTTGCTGTGCATCTGGGACCAACAATTGGTATCACAGCTCAAGGTGGAGCGCTGGCTATGCTGGAGAACTGAGGGAGTTGTGTCTGACTACTGGAGGTGGAGCTCTATAGCGTGATCATGGCTGAGCTTGCGTGTGAACTCGTGGAGCATTTTTTTCCTGAGATTGGTATGCAAGCTAGAGGCTGCATTTGACTGGATGGCGGACTGTGTTAGATTCCATATGAAATAAGCAGGAGAGACCAACAATTGGTGGAGTGCTGTTATGGGAATGTGCAGAGATTACCTGAGCCACGTCAATTGGCAGTAGCGTGTGATTACCAGCGTGTGAGCCACGTCAATTTTTGTTCGTTGTTACGCGCTGGTGCGTGGAGACCGTCCAGTGCTGGTGCGCACTGCCTTTTGCTGTTGGTGCATGGAGAGCGTAGCAAGGGAGCAAATCCTTGCTGTTGGGAGCGTAGGCATGTAAGTAATTTACTACTGAAGCTACTTCCTGTCTTGCTTACTACTGAAGCTGCTTCCTGTCTTGCGTTTTTTTTTAGTATACAACCACTTGTCCCCTGCGGGTATACGCAATATGTAATGCAAACAACAAAGAGAAATTCTTTCTAAGTTGGAGCAAATTTGAAATAGAAATTCCCACTGCCCAGTTTCAGTGGTCCACTTAGTGCTTGCATTTACTTACAGCATAATACAATACTCCACGATACCCATAATTCACAGTTGGCCTGCCAAGGCTGTCGTGCTTGATGCTATAAAGAGAATAAAGCTGATTCCCAATAAAAGATACAACAGGTATATATATATAT